>JAZHYW010023107.1:0-114543 GCA_037355805.1 Ixodes ricinus | reverse complement strand
AGGATAATCAGAAAAATCTCTCCTACTAGAAAAGCTACGTTATCATCAGTAAACACAGATGAAAAGAAAGGATTAAATCCCTTTCCCCCAAAGTGGGCGGCAGTCGTTTAGCAGCCCACCAATCTCGCTGACTGAGAGTCCATGCCATGTCCCGCCTACCTCTACATTTTGCCTCCGGTGGATAAGACCATGGCAGATTTTGAAAATGCACGACGCCCCTAATTGCTGTGTTTGGCAGACTTGTGTGGGGCACAACACAAACAGCATAATCACTGTGAACAAAATCACTGCACTGCTGCGCAGCAAAGGAAGTGCTGAGTAGACCAAAAGTTCCAGAAGTCGCCACCCGTCTTACCGCTAACACCCTAGAAAACGCCAGATGTCCCGACCCCAAAACTTTGAGGAGAACCAACACTCTGCATATTCATGGGACTAATATTGCACGAATTAAAGCTCTGCCTTTACCTATATTTCGCAGGTACACAACTTGCGAGACTGGACTGAACTGGTTCATGGATCCAGCTAGCCCCCACCATAACCTGCGCACCATTTTGGAAGGCTCGAGAGCCAAGCCAAAGAAAATGCCTTTGCCACAGGTGCCTTCAATGCCTCCGTGAAGCATGGGTGGAGGCTACAGCCTCAAGTGGTGCCTTCAACACACACACATGCTCGCAAACCTAAGCAATTTAACAAAGCGTACAGCCTCGTCCCCAGCGTGTGCTACAACGAAGGAAGACAAAGGGGCCACTGACCCTTGAGGGCGATGACCCTCGAGGCTGGGTTCATGATGGCAGAGTCGGCAGAAATGGGCCTTCGGATGGGGCTGGTGGGGTTGGCCATGTCCACAATGACCACCTGCGCCGCATCCCCCACCTTCTCGCGCACGCAGATGAACTTGTCGGACTCCATCGTGAGCGTGTTGAAGCCCACGTTGGCCGCATTGATGCCTATGTTGGTGAGCTGCAGAGGAAGAGCACTTCGGTAAGCGAGGGACAACAGACCTGGTGAGGGTGCCACCCCGTCCTAACAATGTCTGCACCACGCTTGTATCCCTGTATAGATGGCAAAACGTGCCACGTTCCTTCGTACCGAAAATAAGGAGGGGGAAAGGGGGGTAATTAGGTTTCTTATGCAGTGCCTGCGTAAAAAGGGACGTCTCGTCAGTAGTGGACACCTCCGTCCCACGCCTAAGAAGTGTCCATTAATAATGAGACAAAAAGGCACATATTTATGCAGTTTGTCCCCGAAAATTTTGTCGATATAGTGGAGTACCCATCTTAGCGGGTTCCATATTAACGAGACGCGACTGCAGTAGCTCTGCTGTAAATTAGACAAAACCATGAACATAGTTTTATATGGAAGCCTACCACACCTTGAAGAAACAAGTCTTGGGCTACCACACTTTCAAGGAACAAGGTGAATGCGCGCTTCATTTTGTGCGCATTCGTAGTAAACTTGCTATTCGGTGCTTTACCAATATGCCTCCCAAAAATTCAATTTCATAAAAATTCAGCATGCCAGGAAGGCCAGAGTGGAGCCGATTAAACCAACATTTTAATATAGAATACATTTTTGAGGGGCTTGGGAGAGATTCCAAAAAGAGCTGTTATGTCATGAACAGAGCAGAGTCTTGTTCCACTAAATTTAGCAGGATGTGCTTCTGCCAGAAGCTCGTTTCATAAAAAAACAAAAAAACAGACAGGTTCTCCATTTACAGCAGTTTGCCAGAAGCCTATCAGCATTCAGTTTCTTTTTTTTTTTTTTCTAGATACAGCGAAGTTTATTCACCCTTCTGCCTCTGGGAGTTAAAAGAAACACCTTGCCAAGTGCATTCCAGCGACACAGTTCCCTGCCGAAACCCGACCCGTTGTGAAGGGGCAGGATGGAGCAGTCCCAGTCTCGGGATACAGAAGTAAGTGTTGGCTTGTTTAGGCATTCAAAAGAATAACAGGGTGCTTTCTTTGTCCATATGTGTTCGGAACACACTCCCATCCAGCGGCTAAGCAGAGCAGAACATGCCTGCTGGGAAACATTTGACACTACATACCTTTTGCAAAAAGCTGGATCAAGACAAAAATAAAATTCAACACAATCCTCAATATTTTACTGGAAGGCCTGAGAATCCTGCCCATTACCAAAATAATGTGGCCCTTCACTCAAAATGTTGAGTTTGCTTCGTGATAATGCCATAGGCTTAATAGCTTCGAGCTTGTTACATTCCAGGTTTGCACAAGTTGGTTCTTTGAGTCAGTGACATGATCAAGGGAGACAAAGAACAAGGGTACTTGGATTTCCATATTTAGTTGCATTGTATTTGCACACCGAAGATGAATGGTGAGAGGCACAATCCCAATGAAAATATCAAGATTAAGCCCCTAACTGCCCAAAATATCACAATTTTAAAATTACTGGCTACTTGAGATACATGTTACAGGGTAAATATTTCCATGTCTATGTAAGATTTAGAATACAAAAAAAGCCTGCGGTCAAATATTCTGCTTGCAATAAAAGTGCTTAGCAAGCAATGTCGCAACATGAAGTTCTTGGTATCTTTTGATATCTCTGCTGCCTTTCTGGCAACATAGCTAACGCAATTGTTCAGACCAGTTAGATAAGACGGCCTTGCATCACCCCTGAGATAGCTCTGTATCAGACAGGAAATCTTTAGAAGGTTATCATGCCAACTGTTTTTAGCAACGCCTTGGAGCAAGCACATTCGCGCTAGGCGAGACACTTGCAATTTGAAGTTGCACTAAAATTGTTTAACGTGACTCAAGAAGTCGTGGTTCGTGCAGTTCATTTCACTCCGCCCCTGAGGAGAGCTGAACCGCCTGCGCGCTCCCGCAAGTCCCCGCAATCGCTAAGAACACACGCCTTGACCGTGACGCTCCCGGCTCCATTTTCCTGAGGAGGCCAGACAGGCTAGCTTTAGCAACCTTATCAGCCTTAGCCCAGATCGCCAAAGAGCAGTAGAACACGGCCCCCTACACGAAAGCCTAATCACGCCTAACGAAGCCGCCTCTCCACGCACGGCAGCGGATCCCTTTAAAAGCCGCCTGACAAACGGAGGGGGCCCTGGATCCCAGGGGAGCACAATAGACCGTTTGACAATGGCGAGTCAAGTCAAAACTGGCCGCATGATCTAGGCGTTATTCTTTTCTAGCTTTCTTATTGGTACCTTCGTTTTATTTTGCGTATGCGTCAACGACCGACGCGTCTCCAGCATGCCGTTCACACCTCACCACAACGCAAACGGTAAAAAAAAAGATGCGGAAAAAGAAACGGATGAGATGAGAAGGGGGTTTTGGCCCACAGCCACGCCGAAATGACGCAAAGGAAAACGCCTGACGAGTATACACACAGCGCACGAGGTTGGACCCGTGAGTTGCGAAGTCCAGACCCCGCCACAAAAAAAACCTCGGGAAAAGAGTGGAAACCTCGCTCCGCGTGACACGGGCTACGAGTGTTTACTTCGCTGAAAACAGGGAAGGGGGGCGTTTTCGCGGCCGAGATCTTGAGGGCAGAGTGGGTCACGCGAAAATCGATACACCATTCGGGGCGCAATGTCTTCGTCCTAGTTTTTCAGATATGTTCTTTTGTGTTTCCGCCCTCTCCGTTCGATGCGCCTGCTTTTCTTTCTCGGGGGGTGGAGGAGACAGATCCAAAGGCACAATGAAACGCCCCTGCTTTACCGCACTTCACGCCGCGAGCTACCGACCGAACCTCGACAGAAACGAAGTGCGATCGCGAGAAAATTTTGCGGACGAAAAAGCTGGCCACTCGAGCAACCCACACACTGCTCCGAGAACCTCTTCCGTTGCGCCTGAGGGGGCAAGTGTGACGGGAGAAACCAGTATCCGACTGGGACGGAGGAAAACGCGAACAGCTAGTTCGACCGGCCTTTAAACAGATATATATGCCGAAGGCGCAATGAGGGCCCGCTACCGCTGGTATTTGTTCCAAAACAGCAGCCACTGCTGTCATCTCACGGGGTGGCTCGTACGGGGGGCGTATCGGGGAGGCACGTCGGCAAGCTCGTACGGCGACGAAATGATGAAAACCACGGCGCTATTCAAACCCTGCCCGAACCCCAGATGATGCTGAGACGGACCGGAGGTCCCGAAAAAAACGAGGAAGCGTAAATTTTACCCGAGAACGACTCCACGCGACTACACAGATATTAGGCCTAACACCGGTTGATGACTCTTCCAGAGTAGGCTTATACGATGGGAAAACCTCGGCGGCTTGGGCTCACCTGTAAATGCTCTTGGAACCGTATCGGTAACATTTGTGTCATCGTGGCTTAGGAATCCAGCCCTCGGTGTCAGAGTTCTAAGCACACGCTCCTCGCGAAAACGTTTGAATGAGAACACCTCCAGTCACAGTCCCGTACGCACCAACTTCCACCCAAAATGGCGTACGCCGGCCATCCATCAGACGAGGGAAAATAGTTCGCACCACAATTATTCGCTAAAGCAATTTTATCGACTAAAAGTATAAAATGTTACTTTTAATATTGCGTTGAACTTTATCGGTAGCTTTTCGGTTTTTTAAAGCATTTAAATATATCTGATTTACTTTTTTTAACAACAAATGTGTCGGCGTATGAATACAAGATTGTGCACTGCCACAACTGCATTTTGCCACATACCCTGTCGGTGCTGAATGGAACCTGTTGTAAATTCCAATCACATTTGTTGGTGTAATATCCCCATTTAAATGTCTCAAAATTACTATTTGATACATGCGAGTAATCTATGGCACGTTTTATAACGTGGGGGTATCTCGAAAGTCCTGGCGCGCCACGGTGGTGATGGAACAAGTTTCCTGAACAACATTCCTTCACCCGCGTGAGCAAACTGCTCGCTAACGTGCGATGCGGTGCTGCACTCTGCGGAGCGCAGGAGGCGAGCACATTGCACGTAAATATTCTTTCCAATTTCACTTTTTTTTTTCATGCGATACGCAACACAGTGTATTTGTTTTATTTTATTCTTCAATTCGGCTGATCAACCTGCGATAAAAAAATAAATAGTACACGTATGTATACAAAACAAGGGCAACCAGGGCAACTCTTGCAATCTTCAGTTGGGAACGTCTTCGAGGTGCTGCATGTTGAGTTGAGATTCAGCGATGTCGTGCAAGGCTTGTTGTATCTGTTCCAACAGGGCTTCACCCTGCTGCACGACGTCTTCGAGTCGTCTGGCAGCGTCCTGGTTTTCCAGTTCCAATCGCCGCAAGTTTGCTGCCTGATGAGAGCCAATAAAGCATACAAATGAAAACCCAGTTCGACCTCGATTTATTTTAGCACCGACAAACGCCTTCTTAATCTCTACATTGTAGCAGTCTATTTAGATAACAATAAAATGAGTTTGCGACGTTTAGGGTGGCACCCGAATCACATACTGATCGATGAGGCACGGTTTTCAAAGGCCCGCTACCGTTACGGGCGCGCGCTTCAGAGCATGCATCAAAGTGGCAGCGTCAGCTCCCGCTACAAATAGCGTGGCCTGAAAACACGATCTATTAAAACTTTCTATTATTCTCAAGCATATAACTTACCTGTAGCTCTGGTGATGCTTCTTCGCTTGGGAGTGAATCAATTAAAACATCAATATCTTTCGCCGTCCTCGCCACCAATGAAGCGAACAGCTGTGGGTAGTCTGTAATGAGAAAGAATTCGTTCATAATTTCCATAAATAATAATTTTGTTTCTAAGGAAGAGCCCGTGGTTACACCGTACGAGAATGCTGCTTGGAAGAAATTCGTCTTCTGACAAGCGCTCGTGCACCGCGTGCACGTTTTCGACCGAAAGCTTCTAAAACAGATCAAAAAATGGTTCGCTTCACATCACCTACCTTCCTGTGTCGATTGACCGGGCTTGGTGAGCGATTTCTCAAACTCAGGGAAGTTGCTTGGCTGAGCAAACTGCTGAAGGATTCCAATGCTATTACAAAAGTTATCCGCTTGCTGAAAGTAAACGAAAAGGAGCTTAGCAAACACGCATGAAGATCGGAAGATCGGCGAGGTGTTCGAACGCACAAAACGTATTTCCGTTAAGTTTCGTGAAGTTTAAGTGGAATATTATTTTAGATGGCTTCTTCAAAGAGCCCAGCGCCTACGGGTATATTAATATACTATTTATCGTGTTATAAAATGATAGCTTTAGACAAACCGCATTGACAGCATCTTGGAGTTGCGTTAGCCGGTCCGCCATGATGTAAACAAGGGCACAGTGTTCGCAGGCGATTCGGCAGAACACGCTTAGCGGGGCAGCCTGGCAGCTTGCTTGGGCACAGCTGGCACAGCTAGAGTCACTAAATAAGCTACGCTTTCAGAGTACCGCATTCCTTTTCTTTGGCATTTTGCCGACAATACAGATCGCTCTATCCAACAATATTCTGGTTCGCTGCGTCATCATTGGACAACGGCAGTCACGCGAGTCGCTATCATCATCATCGCGTTTTTTCAAAGTCACCATCTTGGGTCCAGCGATCCACTGCCTGCTGCTGTTTGCTGTTTACTGCGCGCACACGCTGAAGTCCGTCGCTCGGCACGCGCGTTTTCCGTGTTACGTCGAGCGAACAACACGACTTTGATTCGCTACCACAGCTGCGGCCGCGGCAACTGGCGCAGGCGACGGCTACAGCTCGGCTTGGCTCAGCTACAGTCACTCCTCCATCTGCGTGCGGACCCAAGATGGCCGTGCCTGACGGGCTTCAGACGCGTAGTTTGGGAGTTTCGGTACTCTGAAAGCGTAGCTTTATTCAGAGCATATACGGCTCTGGCTTTATTTAGTGACTCTAGGCACAGCTAGAGCACTATATAGCTCCTACGGAGCAGAGTAGCGCAATCCTTTGATCCGCGTGTTTTGCCGACAACATGGCCGACAGAGCAGCTCGGCGCGAGTCACGTGGTACTCAGGGTTCCAGGAGGCGGCCCGCCCTATGGGAGAATACATGGAGTTCGACGCAACACGGCTAATTAAAAAATAAACGGCGAGTTCACACTTTTCAAAACTAGTCTGTCGTGAAGTTAGTAAAGCACTAAACACTTTATCAAAGTTTTAATAATATCGGATGCGTGTGCAAATTTTGAGAAGGCAATTTCCAAGGCAATGGCGTCTGAAGCAGACGATGTTTGCACGCAGCGGAGATGGGCTCTTTGGGTTGGCCGGAGCGGGTCACGTGGACGCTGTGACGTCGCCGCGTCGTCTGCTGCACGCTGCCGTTCGTGCAATTTTTAAAAACAAATTACGTCCTTACTTGGCACACAACTCAGCGCAAATGATTCTAAAATGTTTCTTTATTATGTCAAAAACTATTGTTGTTCCGTACGTCTCCACAACATTGAAGAAGCAACGATTTTCTCACGTTCCCCATGCATTTCTGACCGGAGTTGGAACCTCCGGGCGTTCGCCGCTAGTCGCCGAGAGACGGCGTTCTAGATTGCGCTACTCTGCTCCGAAGGAGCTATATAGTGCTCTAGGCACAGCTTCTCTTTGAGAAAACGAAACAACGGCACGAAACCCAGTTTGGGGCCACAATGTAATGTGCATATTTTATTCCATTGTAGGGAATTTGGAGGATGTTCACTGGTCGTCGAGTAATCAACTCTCGGGCAACTGGGTTGCTCTGAGCACGTCGTAGAGCGAGCTCTGGATCTGCTCCAAAAGCTGCTCCCCTTGCAGAACCAGCTCTTCAAGTCGGCGGGTGGCCTCATCGTCGGCTTCGTTCTTCAGGACGTCGTCCGTCTTCTTGAGGTTAAAAGAAAAAGACAAAAATACCTTAGGACTGTTTAGTTTCTGTGCACAATCAACCGTGAAAATACATTTTTTTTTTCAGTGTTGTGTAAAGCACTGTAAATAGTACTTTAAAAGTACACCGGGCACAATGCACTTGAAGTAAATCACTATAAATGCAATATACTTCTAAAGTAAAGTACAAATATTTTTAATGCAATCTTTCATAATTCCCAGTCCCATGAAAATTACAAACCCAACTGTGTTGTTTTTTTTTTTTTGCATTGTTTGAGAGAAGTTTGAAGGTGCATTGCACTTATTTTTGAAAATGGCGGCGAATAAAATTGAGTGGCTTAATTGGTGCTGAACTGAAGATCGAATTTCAGAAAACAACGCAGAATCGATAGGCTACAAATCCCAAAACGTCACTCATAAAGCGGTATCTCCAACGGATCGTCGTATTTTTGTAAAAGAAGAGCGCGCTCGCACAAGGCCGAAAAGGCGCGTGACCTCGCGATTCTCATTTCCTCCTCTTTTCGCTTGTACTCCGCGACGGCGCGGAGAGGAAAGGGAGCAGGGCTAATTCTCTCAACTCTTCTGCGATCAGATGACGTCAACATATGCTCCCTCATTCGCTCCTTTATTTTCCAGAAATACAGCCATCCGCTCGAGATATGGCTATCTATACGAGTGATGTTTCGTGGTTTATGGCTCCCTGTTGAACACTTCTGCAAGCTTATTTTATGAAATCTGAATTAAAGGGGCGGTGAACCGAACATTTCAGTGTCTTTTCATGAGTCAGCAGCCCCTGGTGTGCGCGAGCACACGCGACGAAATTGACGTCATCATACCTCCCATTCGCACCCGAATGGGGGATATGATGACGTCAATTTCGTTGCGTGTGCTCGCGCACACCAGGGGCTGCTGACTATTTCGTAGTTGTTTCACCCTCACGGATGAACTATTTAACACAATCAGTTTATAAGGCACTCAGAGAAATGACTGGATGTCGTCTCGAGATGAAGCGTGTTTTCACGGAACAATACATATTTTTTTTTTTCTTTTAGGTTGGTGAATTCTTATACTCGACCTCGGAAATTGCGTATAGTATTGAGAAAGCTCAAGACGCGAGCGTATGGTCATTGAAAGAGCTTAATTTTGCCAACACCAAATTTAGGTAATGAACTTTGAAGTTGACTTTCCTCGGAAAGTACCCGAATTTTAAGTAAAGTACAAGTACATACTCGGAGAATGTACTTCAGGTAAAGTACAAGTTTTCTAAACCTACTGGAACTGAATTGCGGTTCTGCATTTGAGAAAAGTACTTTAGTGGTTTCATTTGGCCTCCCAAACCATGAATATCACAATCAGTGGCGTAGACTTTCCATTTTCCCGGGGGGGGGGGGGGGCAGGCTGAGAAGTTTTCCAGCCGGGGGGTGCTGCGCGTTACCTTTTCGCCAGAACTGGAGATTGAAGCTAACGAAAGCACGCTGGGATTCCATTTCCCATGTATTTTGTCAATAAAGGCAACGTGGGCGTTATTTTGTTTACATGCCACTACTAGAAGCTCTTTACATGGAACGTAAACAGCGTCTCGGTAAGGATCATGGCCCGAACCCGGGGGGGGGGGGGCTCTGCTCCCCCCCCTTCCTTCCGGATCTCATTAGGGGGCACGAGCCCCGATGCCCGCCCGAAGTCTACGCCTATGATCACAATTATATTTCAGATTGATGCGCTAGGTAGCCGCAACAGCGCTTTTACGTATTATACAGAAACCTCAATATTTACGCGCCTTTCGGAAGCTTCACTCGAGCACAGTGGCGTATAGGCGGGGAAAGGGGGAAAAGGGGGGGGGGATCCTTTTCCAAAAACCCTGCACGCGTTTTCTTTCAAGCGGCACGCTCAAGGCAGTTGCAACCTCTGGGTATGATCCGTCACACCCAGCGGTTGGCGGGTTAAATAGTTGAGATATTCAGATTCATGGGACAGAAATCTGGTGCTTCAGAACAAATAATAAATGTGCCCATCATGAGTGGCGTTATTTCGAACAACAATTGTGATATGTGCAAAAAAGAGTTACAATTATTACAAGTTGGTTTCCTGAGCGTTGCACCGATGTAGTACACGTCGTCTGACACTTACAGCCTCCAGATTTTTTGACAATATCGCTCGTACGCCGACCGGCCGTTCGATCAGCGCCTTATGGAGGCATGAAAGAGCAGGTCAGCGAGACTCGCCCGTGTGGCAGAGGGCACACGCCTAGCCTCGCTGACTTGCTGTGTTACGCCGCGATAGGGCGCTGACCTACCGACCGATCGGCGTTCGCGCGATGTTAAAAAATCTAGAGGCATCTGCACATAATACATCGTTGACATAATACGAGGTTTAAACGGATATTTAAACGTAATAGACCCCGTTCAAAAGTCACGTGCCGATTATTAGAAGGTCGGAACCACTGTACAATGGCGGAACAACTGACATCTTGGAACGTGCAAGTGCTTCCATAAGATAGCGAACGTCGGAGTTTGCATGGTCAACGCTATGGGAGCGGCCGAGCCAATCAAACAGCGTCGAAAGTGCAACGTCACTGTGCTCATCACCTCTTCCTGAAGGTGTTTTTTTTTTTCAGTGTGCCGTGACGTTTTAGTTTTAGTCCGCCATTGTGCAGGGATTCCACAGCTGCCAACAGAGGGCGGTATTTCGAGAGGGGTCTATACACCACTTTGTCTAGGTTCAGCCCGTTCAGACAGTATACCTTCTTGGCGTCTCCGTCGGGAATGGACCCGCTGTCTGTTCCCATCTCTTTAGCAGACTGGGCAATCAGCTTCGCGAAGATCTCAGCATATTCTCCTTCAAACAGTCATGAAAAAAAAAAAAAAAAACATTAACGCACAATTAATTAACATACACATTTAACGTTCGAGTTCAAACTCCTGTGTTCCCTTGCGTGATTTCGTCCCCCTTTCGTTTATGCACCGTGGGACGTACGCGCGGTGGACGAGCTTTCAAAAGAATCGCTTTCAGTCAACCTGTCAGCTCCGCGTTCATTCAACTCGAACAAAGATCCCAGGGCAATAGACGAGGGTCAGTTTCGAAACCCTTGGAGACGGAGTACCGTTACCTTCGGGCTGCAGCTCCACAGCCATGGGTTGGCCGAGCTGACCCTTGTCGAAGTCCGGGAACCCCTCCGGTCTCTTTCCCGCGTATCCTGGGTGTTCTGCCTCAGCAGACTGCATGCAAAACAACGGGACACCGCCATCAGGAAACATACATTAAGTACCGTCAGAGCCACCGCCATACGCATGTCAATTTGCTGGGTCTAACGTGGGGACACGCATATTGAAGTAGACCTCCTGAACCACTCACTGGGTTCACGGGATCCGCCATCGGAGCAGCCACCTCTAGCTACTTCTTTCCCAGGGAGCGTTCCAGATGTCCATATACTCCACGTGCGGCTTGTGTGAGCTACTGCCAACGAGGTAGGCTACTGCACGTGGTCCGTTGGGCTTCGTCGTTGTCTCCCATTTTGAGCTTTTCCATGGGGAGAAAGTTCGTCCTTATTCGTTCAACCTCATCCCAATTTTGTTATGTTCCTTCTTCATCCAAGTCCGTACAGATCAGTTCTCTCATGCATGTGCAGCGTGACCCCAATGGCGGCCTGGCCTATGAAGGGTCCGCATAATTGCGATGTAATTTATAAAGATAAAGGTGCTACTTTGTTTTTTTATATGGAAGTTTTTACTTAAATAAAAAGTGTAAAAAAATATTTTCTCAAACGACATAGTGGGTCGCTGGCTGTGAGGTTTATTATAGCAAAACAAAAATAGTAAAAGGCAGGTCAACCTTAATTTATTTGACAACAAAGGCGTTATTTTTTTCCTCGCTTTTTTAGGCTCAGATCAGCTCCCATTTTCAATGAAGCGACGTGATACAGTTCCCCACTTTCCATTCCCAAAGTCATGGGCGTACCAACCGGGGGCAAGGGGGGCGCTTGCCCCCCCCAGTTCTCAGAGTGGGGGGGGGGGGGCAAACATGTAGTTCCGCCCCCCCCCCCCCCCCTGAAACAGCCGCCACTGGGCAGGGCAAACACTGGCCGGCGGCGCCCAAGAGATACCAAGGGCACCCCGGGCCGGGGGGGGGGGGTCAGGTTTGCCCCCCACTCAAAAACAAGTTGGTACGCCACTGCCCAAAGTTGTCGTTTGACGGAGCTGGCATCACCGCATGCACGTCATATGAGACCACGGAGAGGATCATGTTCTCGGGCGGAGCGGACGGAATAACAGCGTGCAAGAGCACCGACGGATCCGGGCAAAGCATCAGGCCGGATCAGCGCAGCACCGCTAAATATCTTCTACGTGGATAATATGTAAATGCAGCTTATTATTGGTACGTCGAAGACCACCCATAACCACATTTTCCTGGAATCCCGGCATGAAGCTCATTGGATTTTTCATTACTCGTGGACCCGGGCAAAAGCTCACCCGGATAAAATTGTTTGCTTTTGTACACAAACACCAATAACATAAAAAATTAACAATTTTTTTTCTTAATTGTTATTGTAGCGGTTACTTTGTTCTCTTGAGTACATGTAACTGTAGCACAGTCACATTTAACCAGTCTGCCTCCATCGTAGAAAAAACAAAATACAAGTGCAACCATCAGTGTCACAAAATCTCCTTATATAGCACCCGGAATGATGGAGAACAGTAGGAAAAAACCTCAGCACAACCTAAAAGTTTGACCTTGGTGTTTAGTTAACCACGGTTAACCGGGTTGAGGTCATTTACGTGGAATCATATACGTAACCCCATTTAGCTCATTTTACCCGAAAAGACTTTCACCCGGGTTATCAAAAATAAATAAATAAATAAAGGTGAGTTTTTGTCTGGGTCCGTCGAAAAATGAGTGAGCTTTTGTACGGGTTTGACAAAAATAGGTGAACTTGGTCCGGTGAGCTTCTGTCCGGTGTTACCACTTTCCTGAGCCTGAGCATATATCCTCGGTGCTCTGATCAACGACACTTCGTCAGTAAATCTTTTCAAGAATACGTACCAGAAATTAGTAAGCAGGCGAGCTTGTTTAAATGTCGGGCATGTTTGAGACCGGAGATGACAGACAAAGAAATGTACGCACGCACACATTGAGACATGTTTTGAGCGGTGTTGGGATAAAGTACTATACTTCAAGTAGGTCTAGAAAGCTTGTACTTTAGTTGAAGTACATTTAGTTCGTACTTTTTTCTGGTGCTTTCCGAGGAAAGTACAACTCCCAACTTCAAAGCACATTCCCCAAATTTGGTCTTGTTAAATTTGTATTACAAAATGATGCTTTGTCAACTCTGAAGAAATAATGGGAATTCTACTCTCACCAGAAACGCTAGCAGAAAACGCATTGCTCCGTTTGTACTGGGCATGGGCGTACCCAGGGGGCCAAGGGGGGCGCTTGTCCCCCAGTTCTCAGAGTGGGGGGCAAGGCATATGTTTTGCACCCCCCCCCCCACCCCCTGAAACAGCCACCACAGGGCAGGGAAAACACTGGCCGGCGGCGCCCAAGGGATACCAAGGGCACCGTCCCCTGGCCCTGAGGGGGGGGGGGGGGTCTGGTTGCCCCCCCCCCCCCCCTCCACTCAAAAACAAGTTGGTTCGCCACTGGTACTGGGGGCTACTTTCCGCCAGCATTTCACACTCTCGCTACCTCTCCCTCCGCCAAGCCCTCCGCAACGAAGAAGCTGCTACTGCGCCTGCGCGCCGATGGCCTTGGCTGTAGAGTTTCGGGTATCTTAGCGGGTCGCGGGGAGCGCTGCTGGACGGCGAAAGCCATCCACGAAAACTCCCCATTAGGGAGTTTTTGTAGACCGCGTTTTCCCCTCCGCTAAGCCCTCCGCAACGAAGAAGTTGCTACTGCGTCTGCGCATCGAAATGTAGGGATCCGGGTATCGCAGCGGGCTGCGGAGGGTTACTACACGAGAGGATTACTTGCGGAAGGGGTTGACGCCATGCTCTCTCCTAGTGCAAGCGGCGCCAAAGAAACTTTTAAGTTGGCGCCAGGAATCATGAAAAGATTGTGTTAAACAGTGCTTGTACTTTACTTCGAAAGTACGCTGTCCTGGCGGTGGCCGGAGATCTGAAGGGATGGCGTCAGGTGCAAAGCATGCATTATACTCCCCTTGCAGTGCATAAACTCTAATTTAATTTGTACTTTACTTAAAGTACTTTTTAGATGCCCTTTACCCGACACTGGTTATGAGTTGTCCCTTTTTTCGTTCATCGTCTCCCGTTTCAAATGCGTAGGAACCGGGGGCTCACAGTGAAAGCAGAGACCGCGACGTATGTACCGTTATCTATCGGCGGTTTTTCCTGCTATCAAATCTAAAATGCTTTCATCAAAACGAATAGTATGGTTGAATGTGCTGGGAACTGTAGTTTGTTGCCAGGGCGGAGAATAAAAATCATCATGATTTAAATCACACAGGTTTTACGACGAAGACTTTTCCGAAACCTTTCCCGCAAAAATAATCTACAAAATGCTATTTTACTTAACGTTTGTCTATCATTTAATGCTTGCTATATATGTGCATTAAAAAATTAAATCAAATAACCATTAATAAAAATTTATAGCAGCCTTGCGTATCTTGCAAATCAGAGCGTTAAGGTTTCTTCCTACTTCGTTTGTCAGTCCATAACGACCTCTGCAAAAAAAAAAAAAAAAAAGTCAGAACACGAAAGAAACAAAAACAAGAAACTTAATGTCCTATTGCAAACAAATCAGAAAACAAAAGAAAAACAAACAAACAGAGCTTTTTTTTTAAATAAAAGAACACAACAACAAGATGCCTTTGTTCTAGTAGGGTGGGGTTTATATTAATAAATTTTATAAATAATTGTACTTTAGACGTCTAAATTTACAGTAATTCTTTATTCGGTATTCTTTTCGATGATCGGACGAATACATAAAAATAATTGCTTCTTGTTGAGCTATAATGATTGAAATCAAATTAATTTAATTTAAATAATATAAATCTGATTTAAACAAAACAAATCTGATATTAATCAAATAAATTTGACTTAAATAAAATAAATTTGATTTAAATAAAACAAATCTGATTAAAATAAAATAAATCTGATTAAAATAAAATAAATCTGATTTAAACAAAACAAATCTGATATTAATCAAATAAATTTGACTTAAATAAAATAAATTTGATTTAAATAAAACAAATCTGATTAAAATAAAATAAATCTGATTAAAATAAAATAAATCTGATTTAAACAAAACAAATCTGATTTAAATCAAACAAATGCAATTTAAACCAAATACATTTGAATTAAATCAGAAAAATCTTATTTATCTTATTTGTAAGAAAAAAAAAATCATGATTGCTTTGTTAAACTGATTGTGGCAGATTTAGGAAAGCAGGACAAGCCCCTCCCACAAAGCTCTCTGCTCGCCCTAATTGGCCGATTCCTCCTCTCCACTCGCCTTCTCTTCAGTGTTCGCTATGCTAAAGTGGAAAGAGTGGAGGCCTCTTGGCGGGAGGAACTAAAGTGGCGAAGCGGGCGAGTTGGTTCATGACATAAACTTCAAAAGCGCTAACAAAGACGAGGACAAAAGTAGGAAGGCGAACAGGACGAGCGCTCGTCCTGTTCGCCTTCCTACTTTTGTCCTCGTCTTTGTTAGCGATTTTGAAGTTTATGGCAGGAGGAGTGTGTCTCTCCTATTCTTAGCCGGCAAACCACAGATCTATGCTCAAACAAGCGCCGGAAAAATCGGATACGTGTCCTGATACATTTTTGTTTTTTAATCAATCTCGTGAGAAATTTTCAGTAGAAAATCTAGCCTGCCGCAGAATTACGCAATTGTGACGAAGGTGCAGAACTGCCACATTTATGACAACACAGTCAGTTGTTTGCGTCCAGCGCATTTGGGCCTCGAATTGTCTTTTATACAATACTTTTTTTTTTTTTTTTAGGAAATGGGTTGCGATTGCGCTACATTTTCTCCGTGTACCACCAACGCATTTTTTATATCGTCATTTCCTTGAAAAAGAATGGATATGAACGTAAGCACTAATCACCTCACGAAAAATTCAATCAGTAATAAAAAAAGAGAAAAAAAAGAACACATATGGGTAGCAGTTAGAAATTTATTACGAAAATCCGGACGTTTTGGAGACTATAACAGCTATGCGACGCCCGCGCGACATATCAGATTCACCCATTTATTTATTTATTTGGTACCTACATCGCCCGGTGGGCATTACAGTAGGGGGGACGAAAGAAATTTACAAAAGCAAACGTACATCAGAACAACAACAACAAATAACAAGTCAAGCAGGAGAAACATGCCAATATATGCTGCAATAATATAAGAAAATGAAGAACAGCGAAATAACCATGTCAAACAGGAGAGACATGCCAATATATACTGCACTAATATGAAGAAAAAAAAGATTAACAGCACGCAGAAGTCACACAAAAAATCATCGAACCGACTACAATAACATAATTTCATCAAAAAATGATTGTACAGTAGGAAGCTCTACAAGTGAGTCGGGCAGCACATTCCAGTCATTAACTGTCCGCGGAAAAAAAGAATATGACGAAGATACCAAACAAGTAAAGCCTCAAAAGTTCTTAAAATAACTTTTTTATGGCTCCTTTTATACGCAAGAAAAAATAGGTAAAAAGAAAAGAAAAAGTTGCAAGTAACACTTTGCATTTTCTTTAGTATGTTACGTTGACTTTTCGTTATAAACATATTTGATCACGTACTGATAAATGTACAGTAAAATGTACAGGAATTAATTTCAGAATTAGCTGTGCGCTTTAGTTCAATGTCCAAATCTAGGTGCTTGTGTAGGAACTGCGAGTCGTCCAGCTGCAAGTATATTTTTAATTTTATTATAGTTGTTAAATTTGACTTTTCGTTATAAACATATTTGATCACGTACTGATAAATGTACAGTAAAATGTACAGGAATTAATTTCAGAATTAGCTGTGCGCTTTAGTTCAATGTCCAAATCTAGGTGCTTGTGTAGGAACTGCGAGTCGTCCAGCTGCAAGTATATTTTTAATTTTATTATAGTTGTTAAATTTTAATCTTCATTCATTGTATTTATAGTGGTGCACTCGAGGCAGTACAAATGGGGGGTTCTGCGTGTAGGTGGTGCCTTGCGGCCCTTGCCGGCTTTGCGCACCGACGGATCGGCCGGACGCGCAGTAGCAGAAGCTAGTAGTAGCAGACGCCTCTTCAGCTCTCGGCCAATAGCGCACGTTGCGGGGCGCATGCGCGCTAGCACCGCGTCTATTAGAAAGATGGCGACCCAAGATGTTGAGTGATCTCTGTTGATGTTCCTACAAACCCACTTCACGATGGCTACAAAGCCTGTGGAATGGGTTTCTTCGTTGATCACGCGTTTTGAAGAACAGGTGAGTGAATCCCGACCTTGGCTACGCGCGACCGCGTCGCCGTTGCCGGCTAAATTGTCAACGTCTGTCATCGCGATCGGGATCGAGCGGTGTTTTTGCGCGGCCGCCTTTCTGCCTTTTAACCGTTTTGCTCGCGCTGTCGCGTGATTTCCGCACGTCCGACACGGATCCACACCTCCGCCGTCCCGTACGAGCCCCGAACGTACGCGAGCCGGCCCTCACGTATAGCCGTTCCGACGGTCCGTTCCCGCAGAAGCCGTCGGTGCCGCCGCCGACAACGGAAGTGGTCTGGGCCGCCCACACTCTGCTCTTTCTCAAGACTTACGCCCGGTAAAAAAGTCTAGGAAAAAAAAACAACATATATTTATATATTCACCGAATCGTTTTTAACTACAGTTTGTCCAGAACGGGGTCCGGTGTGCGTTCACTGCTTCTATAGATCGACGCCAGACTTATCCATTGGGGTGGGAGAAAAATCGAAACAAAAACAAAAGAAATGAAAGCGCAGAGTGGTACCGTTGGTGCTGGTATCCTCCTGTCTTTCCGCAGCAGCGCGCGAGTCCCGGCGGAGAGCAGAGGCGATCGATACGTTGGATTTCTTGGGGCAGGCGCGAGCTGTCATGTCGTCGTTGACGGTCGCAAAAAACACCCGTCGTCGAAAAACGAAAGAAAAAAGATCATAACCCGTTAAATTGCTTACAGCACACCTTGCCTGAACTGGCTTTGCGTGTGGTAGTAGTATTCCAGTGACTAGGAAATTCGTTGATGCTTGGGGAGGCTGCTCGGCCAAGCCGGTTGTGTCGGGATTTCCGTCGGCGGAGACCTACGCACGGCTCGTCCATTCACAGAAACCAGCGGTACGGCGGTTAACCCGGAAAAGAAGAATAAAAAAAGTGTCCGTATTTTTGCGAGTATCTGCGTCGCATCACGTAAACACTCCGCGACAGCAGTGTGCTTCTATGAAATAAATAAATAAACCTGGGGAGTGGGAGCGGAGAAATCTTTTTCTTCACTCCTCGTAAGCGTTTTTTTCTTCTTTTTTTATTAGCATTTTTACAATGCGTTTAGAATGATGAATGGGACGGACGTGGTCGGCGGATTTCAGATGGCGGTGGTTGTGCGTTTTATTGAAGCTCGGTGCGTACAATGTAGCGCTCGAATGAATTCCGGAAAGGAATGATCAACGAACACGACGCCCGATTTATTTTTGCGTCGACTGTTTGTCTTCGGGTGAATGGCTATGTAAAGTGTCCTTCCGCGAATATGACAAACTAAAGTTCTTTGACAAAAAACAAACAATATGTATATTTTTACCACGATAATAGTAATAATAATAATAATAATAATAATAATGGTTAGTAATAATAATAGTAATAATAATAATACTTTCTTGCTACTAGCAAAAAAAAAAATGTTTAGTATTGCGGATGCATCAAAGCCAACATTGTGCGACGCCATCCTCCAAAAAAAAAAAAAAAAAAACTATATGTAGTTGTGTAGCTACGGAAAATACAATAATATAAAACAGACAAAAAAGAGCAATGTAAACACAATTCCATGAAGTTAGTCACTCTAGTTATAACGTGAAGATTTTAAGCGACAAGATATTATGCACAGACTAAAACGGAAATCAAGAGCAATGTCAAAGCAAAAATGAAATACCACAAAACTGAAAAATATGCGAAAAAAAAAATGTACGGAAGGTGTCTTTTGTTAAAATGTCTTGCAAACAGCAGAATATTCATTAATCTTACAGAAAGGCAGGCACTTAAAAGTGGCACACATTATTAAGCAAAATGCGTCTACAACATAAATAGACAGGATAGAGACCGAAACCAATAGTTCCCTATTAAAATGAAATACCCCTAAGCATCTTTCTACCTTTGCCTAAGGATGTTTGGTTTTGAAGTTTAGGTGGTAAGTGAGAAAAAATATATGGTACATAAAACGCACACATACTTTCGCCATACCGAGTGTGGGAAAGAGGTATGTGAAAAGGGTGTGTATGTTGAAGACCTAGTGAGGGTGGGCTTGAGATTTTGAAATCAGAATTCCAAAAGTCCAGCAATACCACTGAATGAACATAAAGGGTTTGGAAGTTAGGTAGTTGTAAATATTTGAAAAGATTAGCGTTGTCAGGTATTCTAAGTTTATAAGAGACACTTTTCAGGATAGCTTTCAGAATGCAGTCCGCTTTGGTTTTCCAATAGTCAGAAGAATGTCCGAAAACGGTGATGGAGTAGCAAAGGACGCTATATGCAAGCGAATGGGCAATCATTCTTCGAACAGATACAGGAAAAAAATATTTTGTATTATATAATAGGCAACTAATGCTTCTTAGTTTTTTTACAGATGTATGTAAAATGAACATTCCATTTCAGACCGTTGTCAAGATATATGCCTAGATACTTCACACTATCTGTATACTCAACCGGAATGCAGTTGCATTGATGACAGAAAGAAAAGTGCAGAACTAATGGAATGTTGAGAGTGACTGTTTTGAGTGGATTATAAAAGCATAGTAGTTTTGTCTTTTTAACATTTATATCAAGAAGGTTTTTTTGAACCAGTCCCTAATTGCTATGGCTTAAGATTGCAACTGGCTGATGGAATTGGCATAGTTGATATGTTGGGTCATAATTACAGTGTCGTCCGCGTATTGATAGAGCTTACATCCCGGTACCATGGTGGCGATATCATTGACAAAAATATTAAACAAAAGAGGTGATAGAATAGATCCCTGTGGTACTCCGGCTTTTAGTTCAGTTCGAGAACTCTGCAATCCAGAGGCGCACACCAGTTGAGAGCGATGAGAAAGATAGTTTTTAATAAGAAGGGAAAAAAATGAACCACGAAAACCTAGGCTGTACAGTTTCTTCAACAGTATCGTATGGCTTACTGTGTCGAACAGCTTTGGACACATCTAAGAATAGTGCGGAGGTAACAAGATTGTGATCGAATGCTGAGTATAGGTGATCTGCGAAATCTTCTAGAAGAGGCTGAGTGCCCTTTCCTTGCACAAAACCAAATCGAGTTGGAGATAAGATATTAAATTTTTCTAAAAAAGATGTCATTATATTAAACACATGTTTTTCGAGGATCTGAGCAATGATTGGCAAGAGAGATATCGGACGATGGTTTGCAATATTGTTTCTGGTACCACCTTTATACAAAGGACTTTAGCAAATTATGACCGAATTATGTTTTTATGTAAGGGGGCGCGGTTCCAATGCGTGTACCACGTGTTCCGAGCCAAACGCGCATTCCCTGCCTCTGTGCAGCTTCCGTGCCGGAGTGGTCCGCAGACGACGCACTCTCGCATCAACGTGGAGCAGAACAAAGAGTGCCTCATCAACATCAGCGAGTACAAGTTCTCTCTGGTCATTTCGGGCCTCACCAAGATCTTGCACTCCGTCAATGAAGTGGTGCGTCACACCATTTCCCACACTTCCTTTTTTCCTCCTCGTGCGTGAGCGGAAAATTTACTGTCATCGAAATCCGGGTTAGAGCGTAAGAGCCCGCTTGTAGCGGCCTCCTGCTAACGGGGGCCCGAAGTTTCTGCCTTTACTCACACTCGGTCGGGTGGTGGAAAGGAGCCGTTGGAAGAGCCGAGGATTGTGCATTTGTGGATAGAAGGAGTGCACTTCGTGGCTTGCGTTGGTACAACAGAGCGGCAGTACATGTTATGAGTGCATGCTTCTGTTTCCAAGTCACATAAGGGGCCTGCTAAGCAGACAAGTAATTTCTTTTTTTTGCCACCAGGTAGCGAGCTTCTAGTTTCTTTTATTTCTAACTACTTTCCAGTTTATATTGTGTCCGTTGCACAAAACGCGTTTTGGTGATGGGTCCTGAATGAAATGCACAAGTATCTGGTACTCACTGGTGCGCATTATCTGCCAGTGTGCATTGTGTGAAACCGTGAATCGTTTTCTAATTTAAGAGCTCGCCTTTCGTGATGCATGCAGATGTAGATTTGAAGCCTCCAGCTGAGAAGCAAAAAACCAACCTCAACTCTTGCTGGCATCTTTTGCCTTCCTCGCTAATTTTGTTTCAACGCATGTATTTTTAAGCATCTGGGCTAAATTCTGTAAATAACTTTGACCTGCAATGTACACTGCGGTGAACGTCACCCTTGATAGACTTTTTGGAATCTAAATTGGAAAGCACATGAATACCTTAATAATATATGGCCTCAGTTCATTGGACCCCTTTTAACTGCCGATTACTGCACAGATCATCACAAACTACCTAGTTGCTCCGAAATTTGAGCTAGGTAGGTGCTGCCAGGAGTTATGCCGAGGACGTACGTGCATCAGTGATGTGTTTGACGGTCTGAACTTGTTGTTAGCCAGTTTTGAAACCTAAGATTTCTTTTCTTGCTGGTTGAAATTTGTTTTCTAAATCGTACGCATTCCCCTTTCTATTGGCTGACGAGATTGCCGGTGATAGCAGTGCTAGCAGTGGTAATAAGTGGGTCGAGTTTCTGAGACGGGGTCCAAAGTTGATTGTGTTGTGCGTAAGCCTTTTTGTGCGTACCACACCTGTATGTTCCAGTTCCTCTTCCAGAGGGCACACAGCCAGATCCAGCCGGAATTCGAGAAGAACTTCTACGAGTCCCAGCTCATTGTGCTGGACACGCTGGAAAAGTGCCTCAACAGGGTGGGCCTCCCTCTTCCACTTCCCTTTTAAAACAATATCTTTATACAAGACCTTCACGGGCCTTTCTTGCTCGAATTCGTCCGACCGCAGGACGCCACAATGTCACTTGACGTCACGACGTCACGTGACGCCACGGCGTCATGTGATGTCACAGTGTCCTGTGACTTCAATCTCCCCACTAAATTTAGCGGGGAAATTCTGACATTGAATCATGTGACAGTATGATGTCGCATGACTACGTCACATGATGCCACAATGATTTTCCCGTTAAATGTAGCGGGGAAGTTGACATCGCATGACCTGACATTACGTCATATCAGGTCACATGACACTGTGACATTGCCACGTGACCACATCATGTGACTTGGGTTACTGGATATAATTTCCGATCAAAACCCCGTCAAGTGCTCCGCCGCTTCGTTACATTTGACGGAATGTCTAAGCCAGGCAATTCGTTTACCTTTACTAAAAGACTTTTTCAGTGTAAAATTTTGTTTATGTCACATGTTAGAATTGGGCCCTTCGATGACATATTAGGACACCGAGTGATCCACACTTTAAATCCTGGCTTGGCGTGACCTGTCCTGGCCCAGCCTTGACTGGCATCATCTGATGGAGGACTTGGTGGCATGATCTCTTAAACAGATGCTGAACCGAAATTCTGGTTTTGAAAAATAAGGCCGCAGAAGAGTTGAACAGGACGCTACGAACTCCAAAACATCACTCATACATTAATGTCTTAAACGGATGGCCGTATTCTTGGTAAAGAAAGTTACGATCAAGCGAGGACTACAACGTCGTGATCCTCCTGGAGCAGTTGAGAATGAGGGAAGCGGCCTGACTTGTCTCCTCCTCACATCGGTTCACCAGCTCGAGGGGGCAAAGCGAGGAGGAGAGGGAACAAGAATTGCGACGTGACATGTCTCGTTGGCCTCGTGGGCCGTGTTCAACTACCTACGCACTTCTTTTCCAAAAATACGGCCATCCGTTAGAGATATCGCTGTATGAGTAGTGTTTCTGGGCTTTGCAGCCTTCCGCCCATCGCTCCAGCCTTGTGTTGTGAGCTCCGATTTTCGGTTCAGCATCATTTTAATGCTACTACAGCTTCAACTAGAACAAATTTAAATTTATTCCCGCAGCTGGGAAACCAAAAGATTTTTTATGTTCTTCTTTTTATTAGGGCCATGCGAATACTGCTTCTGATCGAATAGCACAGTCTCATCCCTGGCTTCAATACTGCAAAGACAACTGGCATGTCATGGCTTTCGCCTGTGTTATGGTTATGAACAATGTCACGCTGTTTGATTCTAACCACTATTCACACACCCTATTTCTTCAGAAATTACCCCGCAATGATCGAGACATTACTACAGCAGAAAGGTTGAGTTCTTGAGAGAAACACATCCTCTTTTGTAGCACATGCTTTGTTCTCCTACACTTAATTAATTTTTCTAATTACACACACACACAAAAAAAAAGGCACACACACTTATTATTTTGTTGAGAACTGCAGTAAATGGGGAAGGGGAAAGCTGGCGCTGCATAAATGCAGTTTGAAATTAGCTTAGAGATCTTCATGAAAGAGCCAAGAGGTCAGGAAGCAATCCCTTTCATTTTTGTCAATTCCTTGAGCCCTGAGAGATTAAGGATATAACCTGCTTTGCATTGTCCTTGAAGTAGTGACCAAATTTTCTGTTTACCCATTGCATTGACTTCACTTAGAGAAGGCTTTTTACTAGTAAGCATGTGCATTCCTAATTGTGCTGCTCCTTTTTCTCTTATTCCAGCAACCCAAAGAGACAACCCGCTACGATGAGACCATGAACGTCAAAGCGCTGCTTCGGGAACTCTGCCAGGTAAGAGCGGCGCCTCACCGCCCTGGACCTTTATGGTGGTTTGCCATTGATAGTGTGCAGTTTCCTCGTGTAATTATGCATTTATTGTCTAGTAGTGCCTTTATTTTTGTGAGCAGTTGATTAGCCTTAACTCCTTACACAGTTACCATGGGCTGCATTTGACTACAACACTGTTCGTAACTCAAGCCGAAAAATAATTTCAAGTCAATCTGAAAATCATTATTGTTTATACTCACTGAACACATTGCTACTCATTAATTGGATCCTAATCAACAGAACCTTAAGGTGCTGCAACACACTCCAACAGTATAGACCATTCCAATAAAGGGATTCTGGCTGGTGCCATGTTTATTGCTCCTGCAAATGGCACATGCTTTGCTTGCTTTGCTTGCTTCGCTTGCCTTGCTGCTGGGCTGTAGAGACAGCACTTCGGGCTGTGGATTTGTAAACATTGGAATGGTTTATAATGCCTGCGAGGTATGTGGCTGGCGATTTTACTTGGTGTGACACTGTGCATTGGCTGCGCAGTTCATCGACATGCCAGACAGTCCAATGGTGGTCCCGTTGAAAAATCTGGCATCCAAGGTGCTCTTTGCCCTGAGCCTGAACAACTTCAGCGCCGTCTTCAATCGTATTTCGGGCAGGTAAGCTGGGGTCTTCTTTCTTGCTTGGTTCTTTGCAACATCTTAACATTAGCTTCCTAAAATTCACTAGCTTTTTAAAACAGTGTAGTACGTTGTTTTAGCAGCCAGAGGAATTATGAATTCTGCAAAGTCTACATTTTCAGAAGGTGGAACTTTTGTTGCATTTCTCTCAGGATGAGTTGCCGCAGCAAGCTCTAGGATCTCAACATCTTTTAAGCCTTCGAATGGCATCATTTGGAAACTTGCAGTGGACTATGCAAAACGTCATTACACAGACTACATTGATTTTTTAATTTTTATCTTTGGCTAGTACATGAGGATTTGATAATAAGAATAAACATTGTAGTATTTCTTGCATCAATTCCTGAACATGTGGTATTACAAAAAAATAGCATTGTTGCAAGGTTGACGAGGACCACTGTTACACTCTGCAGGCTCCACGAGCTTTCCAATGCCAACGAGGAGATGACAGACTTCAGCGATATTGAGTTGATCCAGCACATCAATGTTGATGTTTTGAGGCTGATCAAGCTTCTCAATGGTGAGTGCCAGCCCCTTTGTGTCAAAAGCGTCTGTGAAGCAAACCTAGTGGTGCATGCATCTAAGGTGCACTTGGTTGCTCTATGTCTCTCACACAGAAATCAATTCCAAGTTCCGATCGCTGCGCAGAATGCGCATCTCAGCCTGATGAATAGCCTTGAAAAGGTTAGTGGCTAGTTTTGCTTCGAAATACCATGCTAAAGAGTGATTTCTGGGTCAGAGGGGTCTTAGCTGAACTAGTATTTTTGTTCAAGCTTGCATCTCACATTTTGCCATCATTTCTGCATTCATTGGATCTGATTATGATTTTCCTCATTATGGCACGCGTCCTTGGCCAATTACAATTAATTCATTGTTTTGTTGAGCTTGTGCTACAAAGCCACGAGTTGCTTTGTCTTGGTAGCATTTTGAGAGCATTCTAAGCATGTTTGCTCATGGGCAAAAATAATGCTTCCCCCCCCCCCAAAAAAAAAAAAAAAAATTAACAAACACAGGCAATTTGGAATTGGATGGACACCTATCCTCACGAGTTCATGGACCTGCAGAAGAAGCCCAACGACGAGCTCGCAGGTACGTTTCTTTTTTCATTGAAGGCTCCTGGCTCTTGAATCCTTATACTAGTGAGCGAAACTGCTTGTCATTTTGAAAGAACTGCATTGTGCGACACTGTGTCATAGTGGGTACCATCAGGGGCCCGCGCGGGTGAACGACTCCAATTGGCAGCTAACTGTGGGCCCGTTCTCTGCAGATTCGTGCGACCGTATGTTTGACCTGCTGGACAGCTTTGCTGAGAACAACAAGCGAAGGGCCCAGGCCTGGCCCTTGCAGATCATGCTGCTTGTCCTCTGTCCTGTGAGTGCCCTAGTTCACCTTGGACCTTGTTCTCTTGAGGATAGGCAGGAATTCTGTAAACAAATTAATTTTTAGGGATGATGTATTTCGCAAACATTCCAAAGTGCGCCTTTAGAGAATAGTTTGCGGGTCCAAAATATAGCGATTGAAATTTGTGTGGCATGCCTTCCTTATCATGAGCCGATGTATTTTTGCGGCAGATTTTTGGCAATATTTTTGAAGCCGTGAAATTTGCGAAAATGAGGTCCTTGAGAAGAAGTCGTTTACGGTATGTGGAGATTAGCGAGAAAGACTGCTTTCACCAATGGTTGTCCTTCGAGGTGCCAGCGGGGAGACTGGCATGGTTTATGGCTGCTCTACACTGAACTGCTACGGAGGATCAACTGTGTGCTGAGACAGAGCGTTAGCTAAACATGGCAGCTGTAGCCATCCACATATTTGAATCATTCATAGGGATGCTGACAAATGCTCCCATCTCTGATCTCCTTCGAATAAGGTTTCTGACGTAAGGATAAACAGCTTTTCAATTAGTACAAACATATGTTTCTGTGCTCACTAATCTATTGAGTTGTCATTGTGAAATGACAAATAGGTATCGGATGAGTTTGTTATTTTGGGGATTGTAAATGACACTTCAAAGGTGTCACACAGTCGCACAGTCGTCGACTTAGTACAATCTTTTCCGGTTTTGCGTGCACAGATCATACTGGAGGAGATTGTGAATGCTGACTCCGGAGCACCTTGTTCACCTCGTCACCTTAAGAAGGTAAGCTGGTGCTTTTGTACTCTCAGTCTTTAGCTGGAGACTCTTAACAGGAGTTGTTGAATTTAACCCCTTCACCGTTTGGGACAAGCCTAGCTCATTCATCTAGAGTTGTCCCCAAACCGTTGAGGACGAGTGGAGCTCGTCCTCGCACCCTACCTTGCCCCTTGGCTGTTTTGGGCGACCCAGGCTCGTTGAGAGCTTAGTCTGAGGTGCTGTTTAGAAATGGCAGCACCTGTTTTTTATTGTACACGTTTTTGAGGATGGCAACCCGCAGTGGAGATCCGTGCGGCCCGAGCCGCATGTTCAATAAGAAAAACAAAAACAGTTTAGAATAAAAAACTGCAACAAAAAATAACAAGGGTTAAGGGGTTAATAAGTAATAGGAGATTGCAAAATACATGTATATTTGAAATATTTAATCTACATTGAATGGTGTTTTATGTTTGCCTAAATTTGAAGTGCAGTTTACTACCTACCGTAAAATCCCGAGAGATAGCCCACCTGACATCAAGAGAAAATCGGGTGAAAATATGGAGTGGGCTAACTTTTGGTGTACAATCAAGAAAAGTTAAAAAAAATTGCTATTTTTAGGTTGCGTCCCTTCGAAGCTTGTTGGAACGAGAATACAACGCAAACGAACGACGGACCAGTAGAAGAGTACAATAAAAACCCGCGAATAATACAAAACATAATTTGAGGACCGCGAAAATATTTTTTTTATCCGCGTATAATATGAAACAAAATCAGGACTACGAAAATATTCCACGTAAAGTACGAATTTGCGTCATAATTGAACCTTAATCACTGTTATCACATCCGTCAGACTCCTTGTCCGACGCCTCCTCCCAAAGGCAGTAGTCTTCAGTGCCGTCGAGCGCATTTGAAATCCCGCACTTGAAAGAACGAGCGACGAGCGAGCGCCAGTGGCGGATCCAAGGGGGGGCGACGGGGCGGCCGCCCCCCAAACCAATTCGACCCCCCTCCTCCCCCCGAAATAAAACCGACTACCGGCCTGCCAGGTGAAGGCTCGGTACTCAAGGAGGGGGTTCAAAATAGGGTGGGTCGCACCCTAACAGGCACACTTGTACTCTGAACTTGGAGAACCAGTCCGTCGCTTCAACCGAGACTAATGTCCGCGGCGTCGGTTTCAAAGCACGGCTTGGAGCCAATAAGTCGGCGCAGCGGCGCACATCTAGGGGCCGTTGGCGCAGTGTGGTTCTGTGGCGGCTAAAACAAAAGGCGCAACCGGAGTCCTGTTTATCTTACTTTAAATCCCCCTTCCCGCCCCCTCCACAAAAAAAAATTTCCCGCCCCCCCCAAAACGGAGTTCTGGATCTGCCCCTGGCGAGCGCCGACGCAGTGAAATCCCGGCGCAGCGCATAAAGCGAGTAACCCAATGTCGGCTCGCCGAAGTTCTCATGCAGCAGCTCGGTGTTTACGGCGAGGTGCCGTTCACGTTGCTCTTTCACAAAGTCGCTGACACTTGCCTCGACGTCGGCGAACACGCCATTCTTCGGGCTCCTAAAGCTTTTTCTCGTTCCGTTGCACGCAAACAGAGCTTGCTTTTGTCGTCTCCATCCGCGGATGCTGCCCTCATTTAGGGCGAATTGTTGTCCGGTTGCCCTGTTGCCGATGCCTTCCGCAACCGAAAGGACTTTCCTTTTGAAGGCGGCCGATTATTGTTTTTCGCGCCGACGCCATTGCCGAGCCCGACTGTAGACGGATGGTGGCGCCTCGGACATTGTGATTTTAATGATGATGATAGCTGTTTTGAGCGCCTTATTGCTTCGAAACCGAAACTACGTCAAACAGCGTTAGATTGCGCCTCATTGAAGCTGAAAATTGTTAGGACCCACGTATAATACGAGCCGCAAATTTTACATCGCAAAATGTGAAAAAAAAAATCGTAATATATTTGGGTTTTTACAGTATACACAACACTACTATTACTAGTAGTGGGCTATCTTTCGGTGTTTAAAAGAATATAGCAAATCAAGCCAAAAATAGGGTGGGCTATCTTTCGGGGGTGAGGCATCTCTCGGGATTTTACGGTACTTAAAAAAGTTTTGGATTCCTTTACCAATCTCTCAACTGCTGAAACTTTCTTTTTCTTGTAAATAAATAAGATCAAAAGAGGCAATGAATTGATGGGTGTAGAACTGAAAACTGGCGAATCTTGGTACTTTGTGTATGTTGAACAGTCGAAGGTGTTCTTAAAGGGGCACTGTACTGATATTGAAATGGAAAGTTTTCACTTTGGACAAGCTTACTGACACTATAGTCCATTGCAACTCAAGAAGGTAGGGCAAAGGAAAGAAAGGTCGGGGAGGAGAAAGCAGACAGAATGTTGGAAAAGAGAGGGGGAAACCTCCTCCTCTCTTTAGCGTTCTGCCTGTTTCCTCCTCCCCGGCCTTCTTTTCTCTCATCCTACTTTCTTGAGTTGCAACGGACTGTAGTGTGGCCCAAATATATTTGCACGCAATGCCACTGACCAAGAACCTTTTTTGTCGTGGAGTAATTTCGAGGATAAGAGCGAACTTTTTCTTCGTCTCTCTCTTGCAAATTCCGATAATGTAGCATGGGGTGCAGTGCTGTTGTAGTCCCTGGCGATGGCCCCCATGCGACAATATTTCGGTGCGGCTCATAGATTGGACATGAGCATTGCGTGAGCACTCGATTTTGGCTCGTGACAATCAAGAGGTTGACATGCATTCAGGTAGTGGCCCGTGTCCAATTGCCGCTATGACGGGAATAGCCGGACCCTATATACCAATGTCTAGAACTCGGCAGGTGCCCTGTGCTTTGCCAACCCCATTGTGTGGGTATAATGAACATTGGTGGCATATAATCGTTCCCAGATAACATGGTTGCTTGTTCCGGTTGTGAGTAGAGAGGTATGAATGCGGTTCGTTTTTCTCTAATGTTTCATGGGACTGCCATTGCACGAAGAGAAAAAATAATGTGTGTTTCGTAGGTTGCGAGCGTCGAGAATTAATTCCAGGTGGCATTTACTGAAAGCACGAAAATCGCTGCACTCCCCCTTCAATGTGTTCCCTGTTTCTTTTTTTTTTCAGCGGCAGTTCATAGACAGCGTGAAGAAGGCCCTGGTCCCCCACGGGACGAGCAAGCAGCTGACGGAGGCTGCGGCCGTCACCTGCGTGAAGCTGTGCAAGGCCTCCACCTACATCAACATTCTGGACAGCAACAACGTCGTCTTTGCCCTCGTGCAGGTCGTCATCAATGACCTTAAGGTGGGATTTTTGCTCCTTCTACAACCCCTCCTTAGTGCCGAGCTAATTTTTTAATTGTGACTGACTTCGTTTCTTTCGTATTGTTCCTGCATGAGTCAAAGACAACCTTTCTTTTTGATGCTAAGGCACTGTTGTTAGACATGGGAGCTATCCCAGATAGTCGAGCTGCGAGTGTCTGGCAAGGAGACTGGTAGTTAGATGTATCTATGCTGCGCAGTGCATTTAGTTAAAGATGGCGGCTCTTCCTGAAAATCCACTAAGCCTAAACACTCCCATTGTTGCCCACTCGTTGCTCTGCAGCTGCTCCTGTTCAATCCGGCCAAGCCATTTGTACGCAGTCAAGCAACGGTGACTCAGGATGTGGAGCTCATGATAGACTGCTTTGTCTCCTGCTTCCGCATCAACCCACACAACAATGAGGCCCTCAAGGTACGTGCTGGGCCCCCGCCATCCACTCTGTACGCCCTCGTTTGTCCGCAACTTCTAAAAAAAAAAATAAATCTGTCGGTGCATTTTATACAATGGTGCGACATATGCATTTTTTTCTATGAGCATGGACCTTGACTGTGCAAGTTTGCCGTGAAAGTTGCGTTTTTCCTTCAATTCGTTTGCGATAATATTGAAACTTGTTCCTGCTTGCACATATATCACAATCACAATATGTATGTGTAGGCTTATTGATGCAGTTTTGTCGCGTCCACCATACAAATATTTACTAGGTGTGACTTATTTAGAGGTGCAACTTTTTTTTTTTGTAAAGAAACGGGCGGAAATGGATCGGAAAAAATGTGTAGCAAGCTGCCGGGCAATCGTGTTGCGCGTGCAACGTGTGGCGTCACCTAAGCTCTCGGCGCCTTTTGTCGGCTAGTTTAGTGACTGGCTTAACGCGTGGCATGCATGTTCGATAGCAATTCCTATAACGGAGATACCGGTGCAAACGTGGGTTTTAAAAACATGCTACAGGGTGTCGAGTTGCCATCTGCCGGACGCACAGCAGATGCCCCGCTGGGCTTTTTTGCCAAATAACACCTCAACTCACGGCGATGTGTCGTTACACGCCGGAAAGACACTCGCCTAATAATCTGAATGGTCTGGGTTCGATACCCGCTTGACGCAAATGCTTTTTTACTGCGACGGCCTCTTGCCCCCCTCCCACTCAAAACCGATTGGCGTCGAGCTGCGCGGCCACGCTTTTATTCAGGCTTTACGAAATGCCGGACACCTAGCCAAAGAAGGTTTCACGTCGATACGGTCCTTTCGACTCGTTACGCACGGAGGCATCTCTCCGTCGGAGCTGCCCTGATCATCTGCCATAGCCCCACGTGCCCTTGTGCGCCGCAGGTGTGCCTGCATGCGGGCGCGGGAGCCCCCTCCTGGACGTACCACCATGTGCTGCTGGGCTCCCTGCTGCGGGTGGTGAGCCAGCCCCGGCTGCCCTGGTGGCCGCAGGTGGACCTGCTCTACTCCAAGGCCCCCGAGCTGAGGCACATGTTTACAGACACCCTCAACAAGGTCACCCAGGGCTTCATCTCCCACGGACCGGTCAAGATGATACCCGTGAGTCTCTCTCTCCTGGCTGCCGCCTCCTTGACTCTCGGAGCGTGCTCTACGTTCGGCGAGCCGGATTTTTACTTGGACTTGTTTCGATGAGTGAGAGATTGTAACGGGCACACTCTGTTTCGGTACGGTTGGGCCGCTTCGAACGATTTTAGTCTGAAGACCTGAGCGTCCGAGTGAGCTAGGCATTGATGAGTGTTTAAGTGCTGCCATATATTTGGGGCTTTGGTTTGTCATATAGCAAGGACAGCTTTTTCTCTTGTTCCACACTGCAGATTTTCGTTAGAAATGAAACATTAATTATTATTATTTTTTGTAATTCGTTATGGTTGTAGTTGGTACTTTTTGACAACTAGGAGAGGTTGCGCCTGTTCCCCGCTTTCCCTCGCCGGCGATGACATGGAGTGTCTTGTCTCACCTATTGTCTCTCGTAACGGGGTGTTCCGGAGCGTGCTTCTCTCGCCGACAGCCCCTACCCCGTGTGTCTCCCCCTCGTGGAACAGAGCCTCACGCTGAAGGAGAAAGTGAGCACCCTGAAGTTTAAGGAGAAGACGGAGGAGCAGCTGTCGTACAAGAACCTGCTGCTGCTCATGGTGCGCCTGATCCACGCCGACCCCATGCTCATGCTCAACGTGAGTGCTTTACGTAAAGGTCGGGGAAGTGCTCAGTGTGAGTGTGCTCGTAACACCGTTCTGCTCATGACCGTATAACCGCTTGTGGCACGCATTGGCCCGTGTGCAACATTTTTTGTCACAGACTGGGTCATACAATCATGTCAGACTGTCCTTCCCTTTACTTAGTCTGGGGTTATGAGAATGGTGGCTAATTTCCTGCTGAATAGACTGTCTATTCCCGTATCAGTATGTTTTCTTTTTCTTCAAGAAGCCATCAGTTCAATACAGTCCCATCTTTCCTTGTCCTTTTCTTTGGACTTGGTGTCAATCAAACAGTGTGAGTGCTTTCATTTGGCTCACTCATAACTGACAGCACAGTAGTCCATGCACATTTCTATAAAACCATTAAGCCCAAGTTTGCGTGGTAGGCTGTTCCTCCAGAGCTACCAGCTAGTTTCTTGCTGGAGGGTGGCAAGAAGTTTAAATAAGCAATGTTATTTATGGAAGTGAAGAGGTAAATTATAGTGGCTGAGAATTATGCATATTAACAGCATATTAACAACATACCTTGCCGGCATACCCATCCCTACTGTACCGTAGTTGCTTGTTTTGTATATTTATTTACACTTCATTCTTCTCAGTGTTTTGCAAGAATTCTTTCTCTCTTTTGTGCATTGTACTCTCCTCATCTAACGTATCCTCGAAGTGTTTCCTTAGGCCATGTTCCGAAAATTTACTCAACCTTACTCCGGAATAAAGCTTTTGTATATTGGCACTCGAAGTGCTCCATTGCTCCGTCTGTCAATGGCTCCACCTGTGTCCGGCGTTGCTCCATCCGTGTTGTCATGTGACACCACTCGCCAAACTAATTGGGACTTGGAACGCAGTGCAAGAAAGTGGAAGTCAGCCGTTTGACGAATGGGACCATCTTTCCCATCTGAACCGCTCCTCCGACGGCTCCCTTCTGCTTGCAGAGCCAGGGCAAGGCGGGCCACGAGGTTCAGAGCAGCACCCTGGAGCTGATCAACGGCCTAGTGTCCCTGGTGCACCAGCCGCCCAGCATGCAGGACCTGGCCCAGGAGGCCATGGAGTCACTGCTGGTGCTGCACCTGCCGGACCACATCGAGCGCTGGAACCCCGAGGCCCCCATCAACACCTTCTGGGACCTGAGCTCCCAGGCCCTGTTCTCCATCTCCCAGAAGCTCATCCAGCACCAGATCCTGAGCTACACGGACGTGCTGCGTTGGCTGCGCGAGGTGCTGCGCTGCCGCAACGCCTTCCTCGCCCGGCACCGGGAGTATGCCAACCTGGGCTCCCACGTGGCCATCTGCAAGCAGGCACACATCAAACTAGAGGTCTCTCTTTCCCTCTCCCCTCTGGCTCGTAATGTGAAACGTTCTTTGGCCACGTGGTCGGCATTTCGCTAAGCCGAAATGAAAGTGTGGGTGTGAGGCTCGACACCGATTGGTTGACGAGTGGGAGAGGAGGAGTGAGGTGCTCGATGGCGATTGGTTAAGGGGTGACACCACCTTCAAGTGTCGGCTTTTAAACCAGTTGCTCAATATTGATGAAATTTGGAGGGTCTATTCACCACGTTGCCTAAATGCACTCTATGAAATTTCATCTCTGTAGAACTATTTTCAAATAAGCTACAGGGGGAGGTACACAGCTATTGATGCAAGTTGCCTCACTTGGCAAGGAAATCTATCATATAAAATTGCCGGAGAATATTGAGCATTTCTGAGCTTCAGCTTTAACTAGAACATATGTTGAAGGGGGCTAGCTATTTTTTACCTTAAAATCTGTGTTTTTTCTATGCAAAATGTCAATTTGAAAAATATTCCACATAATAAGGCATTTTCTCCTCATCAAAACTCTACTTTTTGGCATAAAGAACCTTATTTAAATAGAAAAATAAATATCTAGCCCCCTTCCTCATTAAATTTTAGTTCAGAAACATCCACAGCAAAGAATACATTCAGCGATTCATTGAAATGATAGATTTCCTAAAATGAAAGTTGCTGCAAAAAAGTGAAACTGAGAAAAACCTGTTCAAAGTTTCCACACCACTACATTTGCTTTTACTGGTAGTGGTGGCAACTAAAAGGCACCAAGAGCATAGCTGGTGCCTTCTGCTTACACCCAATCTCCAGCATAACTTTGCTGACCGAGTCCGAGCTTAAAACGCTTTCTTTGAATGTCATTTTGTTGTCGGCATCTGGACATTGATTGTGAAATGAGTGAGGAATTGGGTATGCTTGCAATACATGAACCAATATCAGCAAGTATAGGTGAGGCAAGCATCATCGAAATACAAAGCAGACAAACCCACGTGACGTTCTATAAATGAGTGCTGGTTTTAGTCAGTTTTGTGTTCAATCAGGGTGGGCTTTTCAATTCTTGGCCATATGTATAGCCTTTTCTACGTGAAAGCTGGACTTCTTGGTGTTCTTGCCTGAATAGAGTTTACTCTCGAGCAAAGATATTTAATGTACTGAAACTGTGAAGAAATACTCTTTCCAATGAGAGTATGATCATAATTCTAGGGCATACTGGTGCAAAGCTACAGCAGTTTGAATATAGGAAACAGAAGTTTCACATTTCAAAAACATTAGGGTTGTGCGAATATTCGAAATTTCGAATAGTAGTTTCGAATAATGCACTATTCGATATTCGCTTCGATAAGAACTGCACTATTTGCGTTTTTCGAAGTGTTTGTTGTGGCGAATTAGCCCCGTTGAGTGCACTTCTTACCGAGCACCGGTGCACTGCGGCGAAGCAATACCCGCGAAAGCGAGCTCCGCGGGTGTGTCTTCTCTGCATTACATAGGTGCTCGGTAGGAAGCAGACTCAACGGAGTAACCTGCCGCGATAAACACTTGGAAAACTATGAATATTGCCATTGCACGCTTGGAAGAAAAGCATACATTCAAAGCGGGATGGTGCACGTGTGTCGTTTGCATTTGAAAATAAATGGAAACTTTGTGAACGTGTATATCTACATTGTAGTAAAAGTTTCAAAATTAAACTTACTGTTATGCAAGACAATACTATGTTAGGCAGAGATGCCCTTGCAGCCTGCATTCATTATGCGCGATTTATTCTTTTAACTCGAGAATAAAGAAAGAATATTTTACATAGCAAGATTTGTAAATTTACTAAATTGTGTATAATTTGCCATCTCTATAGGATTCATTTTATGTCAAATATGTCGTTTACTTGCCATCCCAAGACATCAGACCTTCTTAGTTCACAGTTTATAAATATAGATACATTAAACGTAGCTTTTAAATGAACAAGTGGAACAACCTTCACACGTTTAGCTGGGTTTTCATCTAAGCATTACGCAATGGTAGCGAAAGGTGTGGAAAAACTATTCGATATTCGATTCGAAAATATTCGGCCAAAACCACTATTCGCTTCGAATTCGCTTCGAACTCAAAATCCACTATTCGCACAAGACTAAAAACATGTGATTTTGCATCGTTGGCTAACCGAAAATGTTTTATTTCTTCGTAAATACTTCAGATATTGCAATAAAAATTTGCAGGAGTATACTGTATTAGTTGTTGAACCACAATACACAAAAATAGGAAAGTTCGTTTTTTTTCTCAAAAATAGGAATTTTTAGGTGGTGTCCCCCTTAACAGGGAGGTCATGTGACCAGAGGGGTAGACAAGGAGGAGCTGGGCCACCTATGCGTACTGAGGGGGACGTGCTCGAGAGTACGGAAAGCTCTGGAAGGGTCTCCAGGTTTATCAGCCCAATTAGTGGTAGTATCGGTGCACATCAAGTGTACACATGGTACACGTTAAACTATATGATGAGTGCCGTGAACGTAAGTTTTTTGACATATGGAAACTCTGAGTATTGCTAAACGTTTGTGATGCTAGAATGTTTCATGTATGCAACATCATTGCCTAGCAATTTTCCATAAAATTCACCTCGAGGGGTTGTTTCGAGGGTTTCTGAAAGCATTGGGCTCTCGTGGGTGCGTGTTTTGCGGGACACGTTCGAACGTGCCCTCTGGTACTCCAGGTAATCGCTTTACGGCGGATTCGCGTTTGAGCTTTTTGCACCGTCCCCACCAGCTGTTCGTACTCTCATTACTTTGTTGGCCTATTGACTTCCCGAGGACCTGCCTTCTCATTTAATTTCGAGCAACGCGACCTTGAAGAGGATTTAGTGTTTTGATCTTCATTGTCCAGCATTGGCCGTACCTAACCGACTAATGTCCAACGAAAACTTTACTGACCATTACGATGTGCAGAAGTGCTAGCCTCGGTGCTCTTATTATGCCCAAGTTGTGCAACCGAGTGAGTCTAAGCAAAGGGCGACTCTATTCTTTACTATCAGTCTCACCTTTAGATTTCACCAAATGTATTTTTTTGTGCATATTTTTGATTCATTGCCAAGAAAGCAAATGCACGCAGTTAGGCAAGCCTGACAGTAGCTGAAGCTTTCACTACCATTACCGGTGTCTTGCACCTTGAAAGTGTTCGGGACATTTTCTGAAATATGACCTCCGATACAACAACAAAGCCAGGTTGTGTCCTCTGAGATCCTTGTGGTGGCCCCATGGACATGCGCAGGTGGTGTTCTTCATGTACCTGTGGAGCATTGATATAGACGCGGTGCTGGTTGCCATGTCGTGCTTCGCGCTGCTGTGCGAGGAGGCGGACATCCGCTGTGGCCAGGACGACCTCACCGTCACCTACCTGTTGCCAAACTACCACGTTTACCAGGAGCTGGCCACCGCCAGCACTGTGCTCACCACGGGTTAGTGCCCTCTTGACCGGCTGACGGCACAGCCAAAAGTGTTTGTTTTCGTTTGTGACATGGTGAAGAGTGGACTAGGGTATCTTCAGCTGGGGCTTGAGCATTTCTCACTTGGCAGTCACAGTAGCAGCGACGTGATTGCTGTGCCATTTGCGCCAAACTGTGCCAACGGGCTTACCCCGCTATATCCTGCTACATCCTGCTACATTTAGCCCGAATGTGAGGAACTTGCGCCAACGCTGCGGCGAAACTCTATTTCACTTTATGGATGCTGAAAATATAATGGATCAGACCGTGCTACACATCCGGATTGTTATAGTAGGCATGTGCAACTGTTCAGAACGTTTTGATCTTAGCTGCAAAGAACATGCTATTCTATTTGATCTCTCTGTCAGTGTCAAACACTGACAGTACTCTGAACTTTCGCAACATCTCTTACGTTCATAGTCTGCTCTGGTGTGTAAGTTAGCTTTGTTGACTGCACTTCTCACCGTGCTCTTGTGCACTGCAGTGAAGCAGCATCCGCGAAGTAAGCATAGCGATTTTGCCTATTTTGCTTTGGTGTAGTGCATCCGAGTGCTAAAGGGAAAGCATTCTCCCAGAGCAGGACGTTAAACACGCAAACATCGGGTATATGTATTAGAAAAAGGAACTTCTTGGGTGTTAATGTAACAGCTTTTAGTTGCAGTAAAAGTTTATGAATGAGATTGCAGCTATTATTTATGATAAACTGTAGTATTTTGGCGATATCTTTTTCAAATTCAGGATTTAGCGAGGATACTCCCAAGAAAATTTATATGAACTGCTCTATAGGTCTATTTTTATTTGAAGTCTGTTGTTTAGTTGTTGCCTCTATATGTTTTATCCGTTTGAGGTACAGTCAATAGAATAAATTAAAACTAAATTAGGGGAAGCAGTAGAAGGAAGCTTGGGAATAATCTTAATGACTTTGGCTGGATTGTTTTAAGAAGGCATACTTATCTTTCACATATCAATCTCTGTTGTTAATAGGTTCTACGTACAAGATGTAATTAATTTTCATAATTTATTGACAAATATTTTTTTTAGATATGAATGAAGAATTTTTGCTTTATTACAACTTTTAGAACTTGAACAAAATGTCAAGTTGTGTGCTCAATATTTTAACATTATTTTAGTGGAATAAAATATTTTTTACATTTTATTTCATACATAATAAAAAAAAAAGAAGACCATTCACAGCAGTCTATACTGTCCATCGATCAGCACCTTGTTGCCATGCCTAGTGCTTCTATGTTGTGTAACTAAACAGCTAGGTAATTCTGTGTTTGAGGAAATCAAACCTGCCATTGCACAAAAGTGTGAAGGCAAAGCACGCACTTTTTTATAGTTGGATAGGCTATCACACTAATCTTAACTGGGGTCAATCGCATCACTGCAGTAGGAAAAGCTTTGGGAATTCCCTGGAGTTTGGAAAACTCCGGAGAACTTGTGAAACATCCGATTTTATGCAACAGGTGCATGAATAGTTGGGGCAATGCCAATGAACTTAGACTTTTAAGAAGCCTTTGCAACTACTTTGGCATCACGGGCAAACTGCTTATAGTGTGCAAGTGTCATCGGTGGAAGGGGGAAATTTTTTATAACACGTGACATAAATGGGTGTGCTGTTGTTGACATATTAATCCAGATAATAGGCTTTAGTTTGCACGGCTATGCTGTTATACTGCCTTGCACAACACCTGAAGTTTGGCTTTGCAAGAACATGCAGCGACTTCCTAGAAGTCTTCAGTGGTTCTGTTGAGAATATTATTTGGTGTTGCTGCTGAGAAAGCTGAAGGGTTTTGGTAAGAGTACCCAGTAAGTCGTGAGGACATTCAGTTTCCCTTTCGAGAATGCTCAGCAGCTCTACCGAAAACTGTGAGCTGTTTCCCTCCTGCATGAATGGAGCAGGGATGATGTACTACCTTGTGGTAGTTCTTCAGTGCTGACAGAGTCTGTGTACCTGCACCTCCCACAGGGAGGGCTGTACTTCAGAAACGGATCATGGCTCTGCTCAGGAAGATTGAGCACTGCACTCAAGGCTGCTCTCAGGTGAGTCATTTCTTGAACACTTGCAGTCCTTCCACAATTGCACTTTGCATCTATCACTTGCGGTCTGAAACCACAGGACTATGTGCCGTGCTCTAGTCTTGGCTGCACGACATTCTTCTGCTTTTACGAAAGCCCGGTTGACAGGTGGGTTGAACCGTTGCTAGACCATGCTATGCAAACACTTTGAAACGGGCTTTAAGGACTAACCTTATCAAAGGGTGAAACGTGTCTGGGAGTATGCACTCTTATGCATTGCGTTGTTCACTCCTTGTATTTTTGAATCTTGAAACAAATGAAAAAACAGACATGCAAGACAAGGGATGACACAGGTGCTTGTCTTACACGTTTATTTTCTTGTTTGTTTTATGACTCCTATCAACATGCTCGTCAGTTCCTCTGTCTCGATTCCTCCGTGTCAAATTTGATCCTATGCCTTACTTCACGGCTTGACGATTAGGTTGTGGTACTTCGTCGGCTTGTCCGCGGCCTTCTCTTTCGTGTTGGGCCACGGTTGTGGCTCTCTCTCACTGGAACATGGCCTGGCCTCACACATGTGTCCCCGTGCAGGCGTGGGAGGACACTTTCATGAACTGGGACGTGGTGACCAAGCTGCTGGTGAGCTACCCCAAGTCGAAGCTGGAGGAGGGCCAGATCTGCGAGTCCCTGCATCGCACCATCGGCAAGCGCAGGGCATCCCACCAGAGCACCGATCACGAGTTGGAGGTGGAGGCCATCTCTCTCCCTCTCTCACATGGTCCCTCCCTCCCACTCTCTCTCTTTCTCTCCCTTTACTTTTCTGTTTGCATGTAATAGCCCTTCCTTGTGGTTACAATAGCAAGACGAAGGAAAGGGGTGAAACGTACAAAGCATCATAAGGACGCAAGATGCACGGCAGGGCTCTCCTTTTTTCAAGCGACAGGCGTGCTACACTTTAGGGAACATCCCGTGGAATAGACCTCCACCTACATTATAACTTGTAAGGGCAGTCGGAGAACATTGAACTGCCTGTTAGCAAATGTTGTTTGATGTCACTCACTTGTTCCCAGTTTAAAAATTAGTCCAGTTGGAGCTGGATTACGAAACTAGTCCCACCTGAATATCCTGCCGGAAGTCTGTCTTAATCCAGATGGATGCAAGTGGACTCAGTTGGGACCAGTTCCGTAATCCAGCTCCAACTGGACCGATTTCCGCCTAAAAAATATAAATAATACAAGCAAAAAAAAAAAAAAAAAGTGTGTTATTGTATTAAGCGTTCAGTGCTGCATCAAGTACACGAGGTGCTATGTTTATAATTTTGTAAAACTAGGCCTTCAGGCACACTTTAAATGGCATTCATTACTCGTAGTTGCAGGATGGATTATAGCCGATGCCAGGCAACATCCGCCTAGACGAGGAGCAAACATAATCGCGGTTTAAAAGGATGCGCCACACGCCGGTATTGGCTCGCATCACCCCAGTGGCGACTGCGCAAGACAATTGGACCAGAGAGACCTTTGATTCTTGGGCCCCGACACTAAAGTAACGTCGAGTTTCTTTCGTTGTCATTCGCCGCAACCGCTACAATGACGCGAGCCGAAACTTGCGCGTTGCGTGCCACTCTGCTCGAAGATTTTCGCTGCCGTTCCCTCGCAGGCAGCGGACGTAGGTTAGCATACGCGGTGGTTGCGTGGTGTGCCGTTTCGGCCGACGGGGGCAGGGAGGGAGGAGTAACGTGTTTTCCTCCCCGCAGCTTCCCTACACCTGCCGCCGCGTCTTGATTAGCCTGGAGGTAATTGTCCCCTTCTCCAGGGCAGACGAGTGACGTGTGACTTTGACCTCGACCCGCTCTGACCCGCAGGACCAGCTCAACGAATGGGCCAACATGACGGGCTTCCTCTGCGCCCTGGGCGGCGTCTGCCTCCAGAGGAAGTCCTCCTCCAGGCCCAGGTGGGGCTCACTCTCTGGGGGCAGTTGGGCGTAGCGTCGGGGGAGCGGCCGAGGAAAGCTTTCCTGGCCAATCGGTGTAGTTGCAGTAAAGCAGTGCAAAAACCTACAGACTTCATTAAAAAAAAAAAAAAAAAGTTTAGTTTTTTGGTATTAGAAATTAATTATACACCCTTACACCAATTTTGATAACCATACGCCAAATAGTTACATTGATATAAAATATTTTCAACATATTGTGAGGCTGTAACAAAGTAAAGGAGTTGAATGTTCGAATGCATTTTTCTCAATTCCATTTTTGCTGCAAATTTTATACGAAGGAATCTTTTTGTTAGAAGGTAAAAGCAGTGGCGTCACTAGGGTCACAGCGACACCCGGCGGTGGCCACGGCGACACCCCCCCGCTCCTCGCCCGCCGCAACTCTCCCCCCCCCTTCCGCTCGTCGCCCGCCGCGACCCCCCTCTTCCACCGGCCCGTCGCGACACCCCCGGAGCGCTGCACCCGGGGCGGTATGCCCCCTTGCACCCCCTTGTGACGCCACTGGGTAAAAGTATCCTGATACCACAATCAAGATGTTTCTGAACTGAAATTTACTGGAGAATTGGGCTGTCTACTTTATTTTGTTTGAAGTCGAAGCCCTTACTAAGAAAAAACTGTTTTCATAAATTGACGAAGGACAGATAATGCATCTCTTATTTTGAGGTACCGTATTTACTCGCAGAATGAACACACTTTTTTTTCCGAAAAATCGATGCAAAGTTGGGGGGGGGGTTCATTATGTGAAGTAAAATTTTTGCGTCCCTATTTGGATATGAAGCAAAAAAAAAACAAAAATGCTCCTCTCCATGTTTTTTTTTCTTGTGCATTTCTTTCTTTCCACTTCGCTTTTCCTTATTTCCTTGCGCGCAACACCAAAACCAAACTGCGCTGTGCAAAAAAAAAAAAAGAAAAAAAGCTTTTTTTATGTTTTTTTTTGGTTCCGTGTTTTTTTCTTTTTTTGCCGCCTTGCTGTTTTGTTTTGCTTTGCTTAGGCGAGGGCTTCTCCGCTTCTCTTTCTTATCTCCTTGCGCGAGGCATGCGACCCAAAGTCCAGACTGCGCTGTGCAAGAAAAAAGAAAAAGAAAAAGCTTTTCTTTATGTTTTCTTTTTTTGCTTCGGTTGGATCTTTTTTTTTATTTTTTTAACGCCTTTTGCAAGGTGTTTTGTTTGCCCACGTTGCCCATGCATTCACGACCTCGCTGCACCAGGATAGAAAAGTGCATTAATTTCGCGCGCGAGTCCCCCTTGCGCGCGCGAATTTTAACGTCTGAGTTGGGGGTGCGTTTATTACGCGAGTGAAAAAAAAGTCGAACTTTTGAGAGCCGACTTGGGGGTTGCGTTCATTACGCGAGTACGCTCATTGTGCGAGTAAATACGGTAATCACTCTTCCTGAAATATTTACATTTGAGTGGTAAAACCACATAGCCCGAAGTCACACATCCCCCACTTTATATTCGAGCAATCACAATGGTGCTTAATAGGTTCATTTGCATGTCATAGATTTCTTAACAAAGAATGACACATCTTATGCAGGTATGTAAAATTGTTAAATCTCTAGCCTGTCCCCCCTAACGTTAAAGGTTTGTTTGCACACTTGCAACAGCTTACGGCCGAGTGTCTGATGATCTCTTACAGCAAGAGCACATTGGCGCCGGCTCTTGGGTAGCCGTGGAATGCTTACGGTTCCCGCATATTTCCTGCATTTTTTGCGCATCGTCCTTTTTGTGTTGGCTTGTTAACCTTTTGACAATGTTAGGAACCATTATTTCTCCTAGATGGTACATACAAATTCAATCTCTCAAATACTGCAAAACCTCGCTCGAGTGAAATGCACTTCCGGGGCCACCTCGTAGGTGGCGGCAGAGTGCCAGCGTATTCTCTCGTTGTAAGAGATCTCGAGAACTCAGTCGTAAGCAAACGGAAGTGCGTGAACGGACCTTGATGCACACACTCGGATAGGGTAAATCGAAGCTTGAACTGAGGGAACAGATAATTTAGTGGTAGAACGATAAAGAGTGTTTGGGGAAATGATGAACCCCCGTAGGTACTCCGTAGAACCCAGTTTGAGAACCCATTGCTTTAAGTGGCGTTGAAACGAGAGAATACTCTGACGGATTTTTCCGCAGAGCGAGCATCGTGGGGTGAAAACGTTGCGCTTTTGCGATGCGGCGTGGTGACATCAGCCCCGCTGCAGAGGGGTTAAGCGGATGCTCGGGCTGAACCGGTTTGGGGGCGGACAAATTTCCCTTTAAGGATGCTTTGTCCAAAAACACTAAACCTAGGGAAAAAGAAATTTTTTTCTACCTAATTAGCACAGGCCTAATTCATAATAAAAATTCGTAAAAAAAAAAAAAACTTTTTTTTGCTCAATATTTATGTTACAATATGAATTTTTCGATTTGTGTGCGAAACCAAAATTGTATTCCTGTGGGATGATGATGATGGCCTTTGTACCCACCTGGTGTGTGCTCCGAGTTCGCTGGATGCTTCAGAGTAACGACACTTCAGCCATCTTGGTGCTTAAAATCATGGTTGCCAGTTATCTGAAGATGTATCTCAAATCGCAGGAAACGCTTTTCCGTCCTTCAGAAATGTTAAAACAGTTTGCGACAGAGCAAAATGATATCAACTGAGCTTCCTAGCACCGCATGTAAAGCTGAGGAAGTCGCATTTTTGAATTGTGGCGATCGACAGTTGCGTCTGCTCTGCACTAAGCACCAAGATGGCGGCGCCCGCTAGCAAATCGGGGAACGGAGTGCCAATACATTAAGCATTGCTCATTTAGTGTCTCTATGCTGGACCTCAGAGTGCACACTACTTGGGTGCAAATACTATCATCATCATCTCACAGGGGTACAATTTCGGTTTCTCTCGGAAATCGAAAAATTTGTATTGTAGCATAAATATTGGGCAAAAAAATTTGTTTTTTTCGAGAAACATTCATTTTGAGACATGCCTGTCCTAATCAGGTAGAAAACATTTTTTCCCCCTAGGTTGAGTGTTTTTCTATAAGCTTTGACGTTAATTCGTTTGGGGTTATATCGATAGTGGAAACTGCTAAATTTGACACTTGACACCGGCATTCCTCCCACCGGCACTTCTTTCGTGTGAACAACGAAACCGAGAAGGGAGTTGCACCCGCTGCTGATGTCACGCTCATCTGACCTCAGATTTCTCCTTTGTGTCAATATACTGCACTTCTCGCTCGATCCACAGAAACCGGGAGGGAAGGGGGCAAGTCTTTCTGCGCCATGTGCACATTGCCACTCTGCAGCTTGGGGATTACCAACCGTATAACGTGCGTGTCAGTGCGAGTGATTCCGCGGCTGTTCGTTCCCACCACTGAGGTGCCACCTGTATGACTCTCGCCCAGGTCATCCTTGTACACATACAGCGTGCCTCACTCGGCACTGTCCCTGGATTCGAGGAAAGGTGGCATGCTGACACCGGGACAAGACATCCAGTTTTGCCCCGTCACTCAGTGAGTGTTTGAGGGGATGCTTAGTTTAGTTTCAGACGTTTGTCTGGTTTCAGTCCTCCGAAAAGGCATCCTAGTGTACCTTCTTGTGGTAAACGAACCTGATTTTGTCTTTTAAGGGGCAGCGCTGCTTCTAGAGCTTTTTTTAAAATATAGCTTGTGATCCAATTCAAACGCAATTGACGTAGCTCATCTGCCTTCACAATCTGACAACAAATGTGTACCTTGTTTTTATGCGCCCTAGTTAGTTTTGTTAATGTTAAAACCTTCATTTGCAAAGATTCTGGGAAGGATTACGACAAATTGAAGTACTGGAATCAGAAAAACTTATCTCAATAAACTGAAAGGTCTGTGGAATCCGATAAGGTATAAATGAAGGCTCTAGGATGATTTATATTGTTTTGATTACACTTGTGAATTTTCCAGTTTAAAAAGTATTTGTTGCAGGAAGCATAAAAGGCATCTAAAAATAAAAGAACTGATGCCATATTTAACATATTATACCCCTTATTGCATACCTCACACATACACCTACCAAAGAAAGGAAAAATTATGAAGATTGAATAAATGCAAGTGGAGATATGGCTTCCATGAAATAGCAAAATGTGTAAATTGTTCATTCTGAAATATAAAAACAAAAAACATGCTCAGACCCATTCTCCAACGTTTCAGGGACAATATTTTAAGATAAAGGAGACTTATTTCACAAAAATATGTCAGGACAAGATACCGTATTTATTCGAATATAAGTCGACCTTTTTTTTCGGAAATGTTGTCAAAAATTAAGGGTCGACCTATAATCGTGTCCAAAGAATTTCGACCTACATTCGGGACCAAATTTTGAAACCCTGGAGCTATCAATCACCTAGCCGGCGTCGCGGTAGAGCCGCGCGGCATGTTTCAAAAAGCTTTTGATGCACAAAAACAACCGAAACAACAACAGCCGCGCCGCGCCGCGCCGCCGGCCACGGCTCTCGCGCGCATCCTTCACATCCTTCGGGCGTCGGGTTTCGCCATCGCGTTCCCCCTCGCTGGGCAAGGGGAAGGGGAGGAAGAGGAACGCGATGCGCCATGCACTTTGCCCTCCAACCCATGTCCCTCGCAAACGCGCACAAAAAAAAAAAAAAAAAGAGAAGAAAAACAGAGGTATTTTAGTTTGTTGTTTTTCGGCGGCTCGCGTGTTGCCCACGGGACTCTCAGCGTTGGCGTTGCTCGCGTCTTTGTATTTGCTCTTTCGTCGCTTGGCCTGTCTCCACCTTCTTTCTTGTCGTCATTTTACAACGGTGTCAGTGAGGTATTGTAGCGAATTTTCGAGGATGTCTACCAAGCTGGCGAAGCTTCGGATGAGGATGACATGTCCGGAAGTTCTGACGATGATTAAGTTTTTGACATCGCCCTGTGATTTAGCTGAGAGTGCAGTAAATAAAGGTTTGTTTCCTTCTTTTGCCCTAACTTTCCCCTGTTCCTAGAAAAAAAAATGGTCGACCTATATTCGAATTATTTTTTTTTATTCTCGGTGGGCTCAATAAATAGGGGTCGACCTATTTTCGTGGTCGACCTATTTTCGGGTAAATACGGTAAGTCCCTGTCAATCTTCAAAAACATAATATAAAAAAAAATGTGTTTGTTCTTAGTATTTTTTGTCTCAAAGAGCAGTGTCTCCCCTTAAACTTAAAGGGTCATTAAAGGGGATTCTGCGATCGTCTGTTTTAGGTCATAACTGATACTACGGACCTAAAAACCCCAAAATTACAATCACGCGATGCCAATTTCTTTATTGAAAACGTGATGAAAGTCGAAACGCACCACTTTCTGAGCGGATTTTTACGCTCAGAAGAGGCGGGACATACCCCAGCAGTGGTGTCAGCGCAGTGACAATGGGCGCTCGTCAACCAATTGCAAGCCACATCTCTGAGAGGCGGCTTGCGATTGAGAGGTGGCTTCTGATTGGCCGACAAGTGCCCATCGTCACTGCGCTCACACTGCTGCTGGTGTATGCCCCGCCTTTCCTGAACGGAAAATTCCACTCAAAAAGGGTGTGTTCCAACCTTTCATTTTGTTTTTAATAAGGAAATCGACATCACTTGATTGTAATTTCTGAATTTTTAGGATGCTTAGGGTCTGTAGGATAAGTTATAACCGAGAGCAGATGATCGCAGAATCCTCCTTAGTGCCCCTTTAAGGGCTTTTTCTAGACTGGAAACAAGAAAACTCTCTGTTCAGCTAGTCCCTCGCTGAACCACTAGTGTATGTGTATCACTGAATTGGAGAAGTTGATGATCATAGCGGGATTTATCTACTGAGAGCTGAAAGCCACATATTTTCGCTTGTACACGCACTGAAGGGGGCCACTATTGCTGAAAAAGAAGATAGTTAATGGAAGTAGCAATCAACAATGAGATAGCAAGATAAAAGGAATTTCATAACTTATTTTTTCGTGCGACTTAAATTTTTATAGTCAGCTTTCTCAGGCATTTGTTAGGTCCAATGCCAATATAACCCAAATAAGTTGGAACCACGCCTTATTTCTACTTGTTAAATTAAATTAAGGCTAAATATTTTTAAAGGGATACTGAAATGAAAATCGGAATAATACCTCTCACGTTGAGAAATAAGTTATCAACAACATCTGCTAATGACATTCACACATTCATATTTTGAATGGATGGTTATTTTTATTGTTCCAAACGGCCCATCCTAGCGAGCACTTGAAGAGCAGCCATTGGAGAGCGCGTTGCGTCACGGAAGACTCGGCGCATTTCTGGCGCCGATTTTCCCAGCACGGTTAAGGCTGTGGGGAGGCTGGCGTAGTTATGGGCTTTTTCATTCTGTGGTGTCAACGTGTTGCTACCTAGCCGTTCGAGATGCCCGAGGACCAGCTGGGCAATGCCAGCGGAGGTGAAGTACCTTACTTACACGAATGTAGGTCGACCCTTTTTAAAATTTTTGAAAATCTGAAGTGGGAGGGTCGATTTAAAATCGAACCAAAGCATTCCACCACTGGCAAAAACGAAACAATCGCGATATCATGAACACTTCGGCATGTTACGAGTTCAGCCGGCTGTACCTCTAGCATTGCACTATTCTGTGCGCTCATTTTACAAATTAATTATTTTTTTGTTTGTGCAAACGAGTATTATTGATAGCGATTCGCAAATTAACCCGAATATACGGCGGTAAACAGCGCACAGTGCGCCCGACTCCCGGGGGTGGCGGCACTTCTTGTAAGAGCCACTCCGGAGGCCGCTGGAACAGCCTCACGGCTCACTGGCTCACTCACCCTGGGCTTCTCTTCGCAGTTTTTCGCGCGATTCACGGTCGCACATCGTTTGATTGAGTGTCGAGATCATGCTGGAGTGCTAACTTCATTTATTTTGTATTGACACGCGTGATCCGGGCAGTTTAGGATTTCGGTGCTCGTTTATGACCATTCTTCACTCGGAAGCAACCAACAACTCCGCTGTTGGACGCAAGTTCGACCCGTCGGAGCGGGTGATGCTCCTGTGGAGTCTGCAGTGGCGCGGGATCTTAAACTGTGACGGCAAACAAAGAGGCTTCCGTAGGACAAAGTCTGGATAGGTGGGAATGCCTTCCAAAGTTGGAGGTCAGGTTTGCTACGTACGGCGCAAAAATGTGCAATTGGTCCCTACCCATGACGTCCAACGCGATCGCCGAGCAAGCGCGGAAGATGCGGTTGATCCTGTCATTTGCGAAGTGCGATATTTCGTTGGACGACGCCAACGACGTGCTTCGAGACGTGGCAGTGATGATGACGGGACTGACATCACCAGTGCGTACGAGTTGTAGTCTAGTCGCGGACGGAGTAAGCGACAGCGAGCAGCTTCAGTTGTCCCGCCTCCATCGTGAACTTCCTAGTTCCGATAGCGCCCTGAACATCTCATACACCTCGCGCGTGCATGCGCCAGCCACGGCTAAAGGCTAAAGCAAGCCAGAAGGCATCGATCGTGTGTTGGAGGCTCGGCTTTCGAAAGAGATACTTTGCCGTTCTCAGGTGTTCGCAGATTTTTTGCAAACACGTGAAAACGGTTTACGTGAGAAAGATTTTTTTTTTTTTGATATGCAATGTGGGGGGGTCGATTTACAGTCGAGTCGACTTACAATCGTGTAAATACGGTAACTCACCTGCGCTCCAAATTTCAGTGACCTCCACTTCTCCAGTCCCATTCCGTCTCCCCACAGGTGTTGAATAGGCGCAGGAGAGAAGGGAAATCCAGTTCGGCCGAGTACGACAGGGAGCGCGTGCACTCAGCTTGCTGCCGCACTTCCGGAGAGTGGCGCTGCTTTTATGGGAACGTGGGCGTAAAAGCAGTCGAAGTAGCTTTGGAAACATCTATTAGATGCATTCTGGTAATCGGTTAATTAATTTTAAATAAAGTTTTGGTCTCTTTTTGAGCAAGTAATTGGTGTCTGTGGTGCTGCCAGAACATAGGTGACATTTGGACAGTAAAATAGGTGCTAGAATTTGGTTTCAGTACCCTTTTAATGCCCCCATTTCAACCTAAGCTTAGGACCATGTTGAAATCAATTGCACGTTACACTGCATGAATGCGCTGTCTGACGGTGTTCCCCGTGCTCACATGGACACGACCCTTGTGAGAAGTAATGTGCTGCCCTGCCCGCTGCCCAGGTTTGTGGGCCAGCTGCTTCGTCTGCTGGTCTGCCACAATGAGAAGTTTGGCACCCAGATCCAGAAGCACGTCAAAGACCTGGTGGCCCACGAGATGAGCCCCACCCTCTACCCGATCCTCTTTGACCAGATCAAGACCATCGTGGAGAAGTTCTTCGACCCTCAGGGCCAGGTTAGCCGGGGCCCTGCTCCTCCTCTTTCTGGTGTACCGAGAGAGCAATGCATCGAGCGTTTTTGGACCCCTCTTTTGTAAATTATTTCGTGAGAATCATAAACTTTACTATAGCGGAATTCCTCTGTTGGATTTTCTCGGGAACCGAAAAATGAAACAAATTGTCCGAAAATCATATTATCCAAAACGGGCTTCCAAAGGTCATAAAATATGCATACCGTAATATCCCGAGTCATCGCCCACCCCCTGCCGCCTGAAATTCATAGAAAAAGTGGGGTGGGCCATGTCTCGGTGGGTGAGCACAAAAAGTTAATAAAAGCGGAGAAAGCCGCCCAGTTTTCTCTCCGTATCTAGCGCTGCTACGCAACAAATACATTAAACTCAAAACTCGATTTAGTTTTATTGTTTTATAGAAAAAATGCTCACGAAAGAATGTTCTACTACCGCGAAGTCCGTTGCTTGCATACGCGCTAGGAACGCCACCGATCTGCATAGAGCACGAACGTTTGTTCCGTGAAAACACGTCACCACTATGTTCTCCTAGTTAGTAAAAGAAAGAGAAGAAAAGAAAGAAAATTCCGCAAGAAAATAGAAAAACCAACCAGGCGCAACGAGCGAGCGAGCGAGCGGACCAAAGAAGCGACGAAGAGCGATGCTGGGAAAGCGGAAAAGCCGGCGATCGCGTGGCAAATACTTTGGCGTTGGGCCAAGTCGGGCGCCTTGTCACTCACAAGCTCTTGCGCAACTTTCTTGTTTTTTGCGTACATGCGTGCAGTCCGTGCTATCAATAGGGGTTTGGGACGCTCTACTAACGTCTGTGTAGGGCGTTCCAGAAAAGCTTTATTTACCTGTTGGCTTTGTCTAAAACATTGCACAACCGCGGTCGCGACGTGCGGGGAGAAGGAGCGGGTTCGCGGCGACCTTACTTCGGCGGAGACAGACTTCGACCTTACACTCCGCGGTTACATCCCAAAATATGGGGCGTACGCTTACCTCGCGATTCCTGACTGGGTTAATGCTTGTGTTATCTTTCCGATTCTTTTTTTTTTGTCGGATCAATATTTTCGTAAGAAAAAATCAGCAGAACCCATCCTTTGGGAATGATTATCTACGTTAATGCGAATAGCATCAAACGGTGCGGAGTTATGCGTCGTTCGTCAGGTGGCCGGCACACTCTAGATACGCCAGCCCACTCTTGAGGCGATTCTAAATTTGTTGACACTTTCACAGCCCTGCGCACGATCTCCGCAGCCCAGCACGTGCGTTTGTGTCACTTAGGAAGGCGAGCAAAGCACGCGCCATACGCACAAACACTCAAAATGGTACCGACCAGACTTTCTGGCGTCTCAGCTAGTCTCAACCAACGGTACTCTAAACGGTTGTTTATATCTTTACCATAGGACGCGCTTTACAGCGCTGTCACAGCTACCGGTGCGCGCACGTTCCATGCACGAGAGCTCATTCCGCTCTCGTGAGGCTGAGCACGGCCGCTACATCACCCTCTCCCGAGCGCGGGAGAGGGTGCATGGAATGCGCGCGCACCGGTAGCTGTGACAGCGCTGTAAAGCGCGTCCTATGGTAAAGATATAAACAACCGTTTAGAGTGCGTTGAATGACTGCCTTCATAGCTCTGTGGTTAGCGCGTCTGCCTGCTGATCAAAGGGTCAACGGTTCGAATCCCAGCCGGCGCCGGTCTTTTTTATTTATTTATCGACCCGCGGCGTAAGAGGTTAGATAGCCAGATAGATACATAGATAGACGAAAAGTGCGTGAAGTATCCAAAGAATGCTATTCGCATTAAAAAACTTTTATTTTGTTATCTTCATCGTTTTCTTTTCGCATGGATACACTACCACTTCGGAGTCGCTCACGCGAAAAATGCGCAAGCAAAGAGAGGGCCTTTCTCTCCGTTTTACTTTGTCACGGACGTCCTCCAACTGTAAGGTCCGCGGCCGCGTCATTTGGGTAGGATGAGTGTTTGCAGATCGCGGAGTCCGCGTTGGGGTATTTGAAGGGGTGGGCGATGACTCGGTGTTTTTTTAGAAATCAATTTTTTTAGAAATTGAGGACCGGCCCAGTTGCAAGTCTTGTATTCCGCTGCATATTAGTGTCTTGGCCATGCCTCTGCAAAACTCGTGCGTGAGCGAGAGTGAACTCATCTACACTCCCTCACTCTCACTTTTCAGACGTGAGGTAAGGGTGAATGAATTCGAAAGCCTTAAGAATCCGTGAGTTTAAGTGAGGGGTGTGAGTTTGAGTGAGTCTGAAAGTGAGTTTGAAAATTTGAGTTCATAATTTTTTATTTTTAAAATTTTATTTTTATTATTTTTCAAATGTCCCAGACATAGGGTATTACATGAGGATGGCTTTTCAGTGGATGACATAATCAATGGCAGTCTTGAAATGATTGGGCTTGGGGTGGTGCATGGCATCGGCGGACAGATCATTCCACTCCCTTGCTGTCTGAACAAAAAGGACCAGAGATGGGCAGATGTTCGAGCGCATGGAGGATAAACTGCTTCTTTATGACTAATACTGTCTGAAAGTTGGTGAGCAGGCATGATAACAGAATTGTCGACTGATGTGAAGTAGAATTTGTGAAAGAGACAGCCAGGGAACTTTGCGTCATGACTCAAGGCTGGGGAGATCAGCATGAGATTTGAGCTCGATGACACTGGTGTGGTAAGAGTATTCGGAAAAGATAAATCTAGCTGCGCAATTTTGAACGGATTCAAGTGATTTAGAGAGATCCGAGTCTGAGAGTTTGAGTGAGTCTGAGACTTTGAGTAAGTTTGGGAGTTTGAGTTTATGGGTTTGAGTGAGTTTGTGAGTTTGATTGAATGGGATTGAGGCGTTAAAGGTAAGTGCATGCGGCTGTCAGGGGAATGGTGAGTTAGTTTTGAGTTTGTTTCTAGTTTGTTTCTATTCATTATCATGAAGGTGCTGGAATGGAGATTTTTGGTTATGGGATGGTTGTGCGTTTGAGTGAGTTAAACCTAAAATGCCGACCCCTGGTGTTGTCTGCCTATACTGGTGTTGCAAGCTTACTTTAACTTTGCTCGTAATCTTGTTAAAAGCGTTCTGAGCATGCTTCAGATCAGGGCAACCATTACTGTCCTTCCCGTTTTTCACGGGCCACTGAAATTTACAACAACAAATTCACACAAAGCCTACATAGATGACAAGGGCACTCGAGTGTCTAGTGCCCAATGTGGTCATTAGTAACAAAGTAAAGTGGCCGGATAAAAAGAAACAAAAAGTGAAGTATAATTATAACTGCATCCATGCACAGCCACCTGAAAAAAATGTAATACTAGCACTTGAATTACAAGTATACTAACAGTACTAAGAGTAAACAAGTGTACTAAGAGTACTGAGAGTAAACAAGTATACTAAGAGTACTGAGAGTTTAATAAATATCTAACTTTTTTATTGATTGATTTATAAATCTATAGGGAGCACAGCTAGTTAATAAAGTTTAATATATTGAAAAAGCCAAACATTGGTTGACTGAGAAGGCAACAAACGAGTGCTGTTTGTCATGTTTCTGCATTAATCATCTTCATGTTGTGTGGCTCAATTAGATATGCGGCATTTAAGTTAGAAGCTAGGATATTCTGTATGGCTGAGGCATCCAGTTTGTTGAAGCAGCTTCTTGGACCTCTCTCTGTGGCAGGTGACGGTGATTGAGACCAACACGCAATTCATAGAGCACATCATCTTCATCATGAAGAGCGTCCTGGAGAACAAGGTGGACCATACCACCGAGCACCTGGGGGTCACCAGCATTGAGGCCATGATGCTTATCATCGTCAGGTGAGGCATGGAACACACCTTTTTGTCCTCTCACGTCAGTGATTTTCCTGCTTCTTTGAGGTTTGCATGTTTGTGCAGTAAAACTGGATCTGAGCAAGAAGGGTTGCAACTTTTGGCAGTGCTATTCGTAGCTCATACGGTGGCTAGTCACGCGATACATTCACTGTGCTGGATTAGCCGGGACGGTTTGCAGCATGTGCGCTGGAGTCCGCTGAAAGGTGAGACAGAGTACTATAGAAGTCCCAATCCTTTGGTCCCCCTTAGCCACCTTGGTAGCTTTGAAGCAAAGCGCCGACCGATGGATGCCAAGTTGGCTGGTTAGAATTTCAGCCATGGTGCCTGCAATCCAATGGAGGTTCATTGCGGAAAAGGCTCTATGTAACCGAGATCCAGGTTGTACGTCGCAAGATGCCCGGGCAGTTAAAATGAATCCCCAGTCCTTTGCAGGGGCCTGCCAGATGCTCTTTGTTGGTTTGGCAAGTAAAACCAATACCAACTAGAAGAAAGGTCTGTGCCCTTCCCCTCCCAAACGTCATCGCTAGTGGACATGGAGGTAGGAAGCTTCTGGAGTTGACATAGCGGATCTACGCAGTGCCGCCTAACTCGGGTCAGCGTCACTACCGGCACGTCTTGCAGCATCTCGGAACGAGCGCGGCTCTAGCACGTGGCATACTCTCGTCGAGCATCAGCACGTTTGCCACTAGGGTGTGTGTTGGGAATAGAGTGACGACAACACCATGCGCAGGAATCGTCTCCCAGGTAGTATATCTAAAACCCCCAAATTTGACCTTGGTCGACCCCTCACGGCAGGTACGTGCGGCACTTGGACACGACGGTGCACGCGCTGCACATCAAGACGAAGCTGTGCCAGCTGGTGGAGGCCACGATGGCCCGGCGGGACGACCTGGCCTTCCGGCAGGAGATGAAGTTCCGCAACAAGCTGGTGGAGTATCTGACGGACTGGGTGATGGGCAACAGCCACCAGATGGCGCCCCCGGCTGCGGGGACGTGACGGCCATCACCCGGGACCTGGACCAGGCCTGCATGCAGGCCGTGGCGGCCCTGCTGCTGGGCCTGCCCCTGCAGCCCGAGGAGAGCGACCGGGGGACCTCATGGAGGCCAAGTCGCAGCTCTTCCTCAAGTACTTCTCGCTCTTCATGAACCTGCTCAATGAGTGCAGCGAGGCGGCCCCCGAGGAGAAGGACCGCCACCGGCTCCAGTCCTCCAAGCTCGGGGAGCTGCGCACTTGCACCATCCAGGCCATGTCCAACCTGCTCAGCGCCAACATAGACTCGGGCCTCATGCACTCCATTGGTGAGCCCCTTACAAATTAACAAAAAATGAATCTCAAATGATGGGTGCAAGTTGTCAAGGCCTCTCTGCCTAAAATATACTCTTGCATAATACCCGCAGTTTAATTTTGAAAATTTTACTGCTAAGCCGGTACTATAAACATTCACAAGGTTTCCATTTCTTTTTAAATACACTAGGCGTGCACGTGCACCATCCTGCTTTGAAAGTATGTTTTCCTGCACTATTTATACTTTTTGAAATGTTGATTGCGGCTGGATAGCCCCGTTAAACACACTTTGTACCGACCACCAGTGCACTGCAGTAAAGCAACACCCATAGAGCTCGCGTCCGCGGGCATTGCTTCTCCGCAGTGCATTGGTGCTCAGTAAGAAGCGCGCTCAGTGGGGCTTACCTGCCGCGATCAACACTTGGAAAAATATGAATGTCACAGTCCATCTCGAAGCGAATATCTAATAGCATATTATTCTAAACTACTATTTGGAAATTTGAGTATTCGCACAACACTGCAAACATGTGATGTCAAATACAGTGGAGGCTTGTTGCAGACATTTTCACCACTTGCATTTAGTCTTATTGAAGTTTTGAATTAACTTCAATGTCTTTTCTTCAGGAAACATGTTATACACATAACTAGTGGGGATTCCAAGTTTCGTTAACCAGAAAGCAGGGATGATGTACTGTGGCATTTGTTCAGTGTACCTATGGAAAAAAACAGTCACAGAAAATCCAGTTCACAGCACCATTTATTAGGTTAAGGTGACATACCTATGGAAACACTGGAAATAATACAGTGTAACCGCTCTGTATAGTAAAGTCTGGTGTAGCAAAGGCATCAGTATAGTGAAGCAATGCCTGTAGTATGTATGCCTATAATACTCACGACAGGCATTTGAAGTATTGGTATAGTGAAGATTCTGGTTTATTGAAGGTATTTCCCTTGAAAGCTGAGTTTACTTTAGAGAGGTTTTACTGTGACGCTCTCCGTATCAATCAAAAGACTCGAGTGATGAAGCACAGGAGACCCCATTTAGGTTCTTTACACCCTCGAGTACTGGAAGGTATTCTTCTGCTCACTTATTTATGTTTTTTTTTCTGCCAATTTTGTGTGCTGAAAGAGTTGGATACTGGAAAATGCCTATCTTATTTTAGCGAAACATTCTGATTTATTATGTCTAACCAAGTCTATCGTAAGTACCGGAAACCAGAGATCCTAGCCTATTCTTGTCCTCTAAAACAGTTCCCCTTCCTCGAAAGAAGAATGACCCTGCAGGTGAGCTGGTTTGTATGGAAGGAGGAAAAAGGATTGCTTCTGTGCTCGCATCTGTGCAATCCCTTTAACCTGGTCGGGATACCCGCCTGCAGGGCTGGGCTACCACAAGGACCTGCAGACGCGGGCGGCCTTCATGGAGGTGCTGACCAAGATCCTGCAGCAGGGCACGGAGTTCGACATGCTGGCCGAAACAGTGCTGGCCGACCGCTTCGAGCAGCTCGTCCAGCTGGTCACCATGATCGGCGACAAGGGCGAGCTGCCCATCGCCATGGCCCTTGCCAGCGTTGTCGTCTCCCCGCAGATGGTGCGTCCATGCCCAACTTCCACTTCCTTCTTCCGGTACCCAAGAGGCGACTTCCCAAGGGGCTCGAAGCCCCCGAAAATTCATAAATGTTTTTTGTGCGATACACTACACTTCATAATGTCGAGGGTCTACCCAAACTTCTTTCTGCTGCAGTCGCGTATTTGTTTAAAAAAAAAGAAAAGAAAAAAAAGACAGAGCCAAACTTAAACTGGAGAACTGGTGTGGAAGCGACCCCACGACGACTGAATTTTCTTTAAAATGATGCTGTTGAAAGTTTTCAGTGGTCAGAAAAATGATAATTAATGAGTTTTATTTCTCTTATTAACGGATATCTGCTCTAGGTAGCCTAAAACTTCGAAAATATTTTGTGCAACATGTCGTCACAATTGTGGAGAAGACTGAGAGCAGGTTCAAACACCGTATCCTTGACTGCCAGTTCTCGTGCAGAAAACGCAAAACATTTTTAGCCGCAGATATTTTTCTGAGTAGTTGGGCCCTCATAGATCATGTTTCAATACAAATGTCAACTTGGCAAGTATAAATCCCTTTATAAAAACTATGGAACAATATTTTACTTTAGCTAACTTTTGAATGGGAGAGGCAACATGAGAGTTTAACATTGAGTGAAAATTCAGCAGGCAGATCCTGATCACTATCTTGCATGTACTGAGTATGCATCGGCATAGTGGCTAACCGACCATTGTTACTGCATAGGCAGATTTAAGAGAGAAGGGGCAACTGGCCTTAAAGGGCAACTCTGGTCAAAAACGAAACCAAAATAAATGACTGGTATCGCTTTAGTGGCACGAAAAATGATCACAGCCGAAATATTATGTCAAAGTGAAACCCGTTTAGAACGAACCCACGTACAGCGAATTATTGTCAATATCGAACTCGCACAAAATTTAAATAAAAATGCATTAAAAAGTACTTTTTATAACGAACAACCTATTGGCTATATCGAACTTTTCTCCTGGAAGGCTTCCAAAATCGCGCAAACAATCGTCTTCTAGCCTGTCCCTCCCCCCCACCGAACAAAAAAAAAGTAGAAAAGAAAGAAAATTTCGAAAGCTCAAGCCGCGAACAAAATTGGGCGAAGACGATTCAGAAGGGGAGAAATCTACAAAAACACTGCACGTACGCACAGAAAAAAAAATCTTTTCATTTCAAAGCGGTTGTTTACTAAGAGAAGCGATTCAAAAGGGGAGATAAGCTAAAAGAACAAACTCAGCACCTATGCAAACAAATTACAAAAAACAAAAAAAACTTTATAGCGCTTTGTTACAAGGTGGAAGCGAAGAGATGAGAAAGAAAGAGAAGCTCTCGCCTTACAACGAACGTATCGTGGAGGCTCGTTGTAAATACTTATTGCTATATCGAACTACTTGCTATATCGAACTGATCGTAGCGTTTCCTGCTGTTCGTTATAAACGGGTTTGACTGTACCTGCACAAGCCTGGGAATTGCCTGAATAGGTTTAGCTAGGGAGCCTCAATTCCTGGGTGGGCAGTTCCTCAGCTTTCTTTTATTTCGGGGTGAGTGCAACTCATGAAAGTTGCAGCATCTTGTAGCTAGATATACTTCTTCAAGAACCAGTAATTATGTTACCTTTTTAGGAGCCAATCTTGGGAGAATCTTTGACTGGTGTGTCGTTTTCTCTATTTGTTCCAGGATGAGCTGGCCAGGGTATTTGTAACCCTGTTTGATGCCAAGCACTTGCTGTCGCCGCTACTCTGGAACATGTTCTACAAAGAGGTACGCTTTCATTTCTGCATTTCCGAACCTGCAGCAACTTTTGGGAGTGAGCAACTTTTGTCCAAACAAAGCCAACAGGTTTATATTTATGTATTGTCAGATACATAGAATATATCTCAGTGCCCTCACTAGTGAGTGGAATGTATAGTGAATCTCTGATTCCAGCTTTGTCTCTTGCTTTGTCTCTGTCTTTGTCTCTCCAGCTTTGTCTGTCTGTCTCCGACTTCTGTCTTGCCTCTGCCTGGCTCTGGTTTGACTATGGTTTCAGCTCTGTCTCTGGCTTGTCCCCATCTCCCGTGGGCGCAGGTGGAGCTGTCGGACTGCATGCAGACCTTGTTCCGGGGCAACAGCCTGGGCAGCAAGATCATGGCCTTCTGCTTCAAGATCTACGGTGCCAGCTACCTGCACACCCTGCTGGAGCCCCTGGTGCAGCCCCTGCTCTCGGAGGCCTCCTGCGGGGCGGCCCCCCTCCGGGCTACGAGGTGGACCCCGCCCGGGTCGAGGAGGCCGAGGACGTCGAGGAGAACCGCCGCAACCTGCTCCAGCTCACCCAGCGGGTCTTCAACGCCGTCATCTCCTCCGCTGACCGGTGGGCCCCCGCCTTGCGTCTCGAGTCTTTTTGGGTGACCATTGTTGCCTGAAAAGTGTGATGCCGGTCAATGGTTATTGTGATGCTGGCATTGTAAAGTTAGCTGCCGAACAGTGGTCATTGCCCGGTGCAATGTCGGAAATGGTAATTGTGATGCCGGCATTGTGAAGTTAGCTGCCAGACAATGGTCGTCTCCCCGGTGTAATGCCGGAAATGGTAATTGTGATGCCGGCATTGTAAAGTTAGCTGCCGGACAATGGTCATTGCCTAATGCAATGCCGGACAGTGGTCATTGTGATGCTGGCATTGTGAAGTTATCTGTCAGACTATGGTCATCGCCCAGTATAATGCCGGAAATGGTAATTGTGATGCCGGCATTGTGAGGTTAGCTGCCAAACAGTGGTCGTTGCCCAATGCAATGCCAGACAATGGTCAAGTGGTGCCGGCATTGTAAAGTTAACTGCCGGACAATGGTCAGTGCCCGGTGCAATGCAGGACAATTGTCATTATGATGGCCATTGTCCGGCATTGAAAAGTCAGCTGAAGTATGGTGCCTGGAACGCATTTCCGACGGTGAGATTAGCGTCCTATCCCACCCACACACCAAAAAACGTCCCGACGGCGACATCGTGGCATCCTGGCTGCCGAACCTTCCGCAGACTGTAAAGCTGGAGAGCGACTTGCGGCAGAGCAGACATCTGCCACATACACCACTGCTGCTGTGACACCTCCAGGACCGTGGCCGGTGACATTGTGATGCTTCTACGACGTCATTGGGTGGAAATGGAGGAACCATTTTTAGAACGCGATAAACTTGCCAGTTGGAGATGCATTACAGGCACCACTGCCAAAGCATGCGCTCGAATGCCCATATTTGAGGTAGCTTTTGACCACGTCCGGCTACGTTACATCAAGATACGACTGCGGGTTATTGGGACGTCTGCGCTTCATACGCCACGTGCCAAGCTACTCGTTCAGCCGGTTTGCCGCACTTCGTACGAAGCGAGGGTGTCCCAGTAACTGGCTGTTGTATGTTGAAGGAAGTCCCCAGAACGTGGCACAATGTTACCGTGCGAATGGGCCTTCAGATGGCCCATTTTCACAGTTCTCTCGCTCTGATTTCTAAATTTATAATTTTTTCGATGGAAATGAATGGGCTCGTTTGTCAAACGACGAATACGAGATCTTGGTAACTTTTGTGCTGGCTGTCCTCCTTTTGGGTATGTGAGGTGGGGCAATAGGGTGAACCTATCATTGTGACAAACGGTTTCCGGAGATATTCGAGGTTTCTCTAGAACTGCGGCCCACTCTTTCCCCTGGACGAGCAGGTTTCCCCCGCAGCTGCGCAGCATGTGCCACTGCCTGTACCAGGTGCTGAACAAGCGCTTTCCCAACTTCCCGCACAACATCAGCGCTGTGGGCACGGTGATCTTCCTGCGTTTCATCAATCCAGCTATTGGTGGGTGCTGTGGCCTCGTCTGCTTCCGCACCCTGCTGCGGTCGTGTGTTCTTTTTTTGGAGCATCCTACTAATATAATCCTGTGGCTGGGGAAGTTACACGAATTCTCGCATCACTTTCTGTGGTGGCGTTTAATGAATTCCACATGGTGTACCTCTACTTAAGTTTTATAATGCCCAAATAAGCCCAAAGTCATATTTATTGAGTGAATTGGCACATGCAGGGAAATCCTGGTTGATCTGGTACCTTATTGACATTCTGGCTATAGACTATTTGTGGTCTAAAAACTGTCATGGCTGTAATTTAAGGGTACAACTTAGTTTTCTTGTCATTGAACACAACTCATTAACCCCCCCCCTCCCCCCTCAATCATTCTCAATATTGGGAGGTTTTAAGTTCTTTAGGTTTGTCCATAGTAAGAATGACAGGCACACTGAATAGCTTGCCTATTTGAATCCCTATTTGAATAAAAATTCTGTGGTAAAATGGGTTCAAGAGAGTTTAATTTCTGAGCGTAACTTAACATATTATGGGATGCTAATATCAAGTAAAAGCCAATGCATTACCTTCAATATTATATGTTGCCTCTCATGATAACAGCAGGTGCTATGGTCAACACTGAGGTGCCATTTCTAGTTTGTTTGCCAACATAGTCTTGACCGCTTGAAATCTGCTCCAAGCTGCACTTACTGGTTCTGCAAAAATTCAGTTATTTCTAGAACAAAATAGCTTGATTCCATCCCCTCAGTTTTTCTTGACAGCTCAGTTGTTCACAGAGCCTGGACAGTGAATGCCTTTTCAGTTATAACAGTACAAATTATTATTGTTACAGTGTCACCCTATGAGATGGGCATAGTGGACCGTCAGCCGTCGTCGCGCACCAAGCGTGGCCTGATGCTCATGTCCAAGATCCTGCAGAACATTGCCAACCATGTGGAGTTCAGCAAGGAGCAGCACATGCTGCCCTTCAACGACTTCCTCCGGGCAAACTTTGAGTCTGGACGGAGGTGGGTGCCACAACGTCCCCAAGTGCATGTATCGCTCCTAGAAAGACACGAGACAAGAAGGAATAACTTTTTAGCGCTCAAAAACAAGGATAAAAAGACGAGAATCAGACACCACAGTGCGCTTGCTTTTGAGCACTAAAATGTATTCCAAGTTCCAAAACCAACTAGCCCAACAATCTACTCTAAAGAAGGAATAAGTGTTGAAATATGTAAAAATTTGAGGAAAATATATTCTGCAGCACGTGTCGCGATATGCTGAGAAATACGTTTTATTTCATTTATGGTAAGCAAATAAAAATCAGAAATGCGGCATATTTTGCGTGCTAGGGGCAGAGCACTGGAGTTTATTTAATGTCCCTCTCGGGCAAGGTCTCTCCTCGACCGAAATGAGAGCATTATCCTGGGTTGCTTTACATAAGACAAGCACATGTGGCTATGAGTTGAAAGCTACGGAACAAGAGTCCAGAATACAACGGGTAAAAGACGAATATATGCATTTTCTTCAATGAGACATCAATATCGTAATAAATAGTAATATTTATTTCAACTGTGGAGAGTTGCGGCACCGCAGTAAGGTGGGCAAGCCCGTACCAAAAGGCCCGCGGTGCCAAAAAAGAAAGACCTTGAAAAGGCAACAAAGTGACAACTTCCTTAAATCCCGCTTACACTACAAATTTGTAGGTGAAAGCATTCAACGAGCGTAACAGTGGTTACACAGCATGCGCATTGACTCCTTTTTAAACAAATTCAACACCATTACGGGAGTTGACATCCTTGAACTGCAGACACCACTTGAGTGTATTGTCGAAGCGTGCAGATCAGATCCTCGTAATCTGTGACCACTGACCCTACAGGAGCATGCCAGGATGCACCACACGAACAACGTGTCTTCGAATGGCATGTTTAGCGGCAACGAATGGCATCCCAGAAGCCGGTATGTCGCGTTGTCGGATGGCGCGATCCCGGTGGCTGGTGCTACAAGTCCCAATAAAAAGCACAGGAGAACGGGAGCGCTGACGTCATCCGGGAGTCCCAGCTCTTGGCCGCTGAAGCTTGCGTGGACCCATCAAGCCGGACAGTGACCTGCAGCAGGACAGGCGTCTGCCGCGACAAACCGCCGCCGCCGTAACGCTTCGAGTATTGCGGCCGGCAACAACACAACGCTCTTACGACATCGCCTTGTGCAGCAGGACAGGCGTCTGCCGCACAAACCGCCGCCGCCGTAACGCTTCGAGTATTGCGGCCGGCAACAACACAACGCTCTTACGACATCGTCTTGTGGAAATCGAAGGGCCACTTTTTAGTATGCGACAAACACACCGGTTGGAGACGCGTTGCGGACACCGTGGGTGTACGGCAGAGGTCTTAAGTCTTAACGTAACATTGTAATAAAAAAGTGTGCTGGCTGGTAGCACCGGGTTTCCGACGGAGGCCTCACCCCTCTCTCCCCAGGTTCGTGATGCAGATCACATCGGATTGTGAGTCTGTGGAGCCGGGCAGCCACAGCATGTCCTTTGTGAGTGACGCCAACGTGCACGCCCTGCACCGGCTGCTCTGGAACCACCAGGAGAAGATTGGGGACTACCTGTCTAGCTCGAGGGACCACAAGGCCGTCGGGAGGCGCCCCTTCGACAAGATGGCCACCCTGCTCGCCTACCTGGGCCCCCTGAGCACAAGCCCATGGACTCGCAGTGCGTCCTCGCCTAGTCCTTGTTGCGACGCCTCCTGTCTGAGGTTTCCGGCAGCGGCGGCGCTCCACGGTTGTGCAAAGACGTCTCAAACGGAAAGAGCATTCTGTCCGAGACGTCTTTTTACGACTGTAAAGCACCGCTCCTGTTGGAAGTATTCGGCGTCTCCTAGATGACATGCCCATAGTGGTGGCTTTCCCGTGTCGTCTGCCAGGCGCCAGGATGGGGCACAGATTGGGCTTGAGGGCTGCGTCGGCGTTTGATTGGAACTCGCGTCTCCACTGATCGAATGCTGTTCTAGTCAAATGCTGGCACCGCATGTCGGCAGTATGACCTTGTTTTCTAGGAGGTCTTGGTCATTGCCCCCTCTCCTTCCTTTCTCAATTCGATTGCTTACTTGATAAAGTGAACATTTTGTTACTATATTCTGGGACTGGCTACCTCAAACTGAGGGAGTCAAAGTATAATGTAGGAACTACAATTAGGAAATGGGTACAGAATCAATAATGCATTGAACTAAATGCATGCATCTTCCTTCTCTTTAACATTTAGTCAGCGTAACATGCACTGCGAGTTTCGCACCTCCGATTCAGAGTCGCCAGGGTCTGGCGTTGAGACGGCATTTTCTATTGCAGTTGCTTCTCAGCTTTGCTAGGTTTTTATTTTATTTCAATAGGACCCCCGCCCCTTTTGGTCTTCACTGCCTGGCCACGGGCGTCGGACCCATAGGACCATAACTTTCCTACTTGGGATCAGGGATCAATGTGACCCTTAACTTCCAAAACATTCCTTGACCGGGATGGTAGTATAAAGCAATTGTGAAATTAAGGGCACACATTTTCTCAACTTTTGGAACTTTCTGGTTTTGAGTGTGAGGTTCCTTTCTCCACCTTACTACAATCGAATCTCATTAATTCAAACTCTCTTGATTCAAACTTGTGGATAATTCAAACTAACGTGCAGGTCCCATTTTATGCGTCTTTATGGGAGGAAACTCCCAGTATCAATCTTTGCTTTATTCAAACAAATTTTCGGTTTCCCTCGAATTCGAATTAACGAGATTCGACTGTAGCTCACTGAGCTTATAGAAGAGGACTGAACACACTAGACGAGCCGCTTGTAACGCATTAGCGCCTCTCGTATGCAGCGAACTGACCCTTTAATGTGATGCTGTTGAGAATATCAAAGAGGCAAGACGTACGACGGCTCGTTAGTTTATGAAGGTGCATGACGGCAGGTCTTCTCTCCCTCTGCCACCCCCAGGTGGAGCAGCATGGACATGACGAGCACCAAGTTCGAGGAGATCATGTCCAAACACAACATGCACGAAAAGGACGAGTTCAAGTCCATCAAGTCCCTCAACATCTTCTACCAGGCGGGCACCTCTAGGGCCGGCAACCCCGTCTTCTACTATATCGCACGTCGCTACAAGTCAGTCATTCTCCTCGATACCTTATTTTTTTACTCTGTGCATCAGTCCAGTCCTCATTGATCTGAAATGTCCCATCTGCTTATCTGAGAAGTCATTGAAGCATTCAATGTCTTCTTCGTGTGGCATTCTTGGTGCACTTTCTAAACTCACATGTTGTAGTACTCACTGCCGTTCGCTTTTTCCCTTTCAGAATCGGGAGACGAATGGGGATCTACTCATCTATCACGTGATCCTGACTCTGAAGCCCTTTTGCCACAAGCCCTTTGAGCTGATTGTGGACTTCACTCACACTTGTGCTGATAACCGCTTCAGGGTGAGTGCAAGAGACTTGTCTCATTTTTTACAGCGGAGCTGTGTAGAGCTAGGTTCCCCAGGATCGTGTTAATGTATGTCGACACAAACCTACCTGGACAGCTACCGCCATCTATAAGCGACGGCGGGAAGCATACAACCAGTATGGTTTCTGCCGTCGCTCGTAGATGGTGGCAACCTTTCCAGCTATAATAGAAGAATGGATAGTTAGGTGCGTTGGTGGTAATTCATCGTTGGAAACAGCGCGAAAAACAGACGACGACGAAGAAGAAGCACACAGTGTATCGAGTACAGCTCCGCTGGTCTTCCTTCTTCACGAGAGTGTAAAGGCTGAACGTTTTTTTACTACCTATGCTACCTCTGCAGCTTTCAGTTAACATGTGAGCTTACTACTGCGGACCACTTCCCGGTCGTTCCTTTTACAGGTCATTGTAACCTAAGGTTTTGTTTTATATTTGGTGTGCATGACTGTGTTTACATTGTTTTTCTTAATAACCATTTTATGAAGAAGTTTATGCACAGCTATATCACATTTGTGTTACTTTTTTGTTTTCTTACCTCTCTCATTTTATTTTTGATTTATTGATTTTAAATATGGCACACATTTCTCAGTCCCTGGCAGATTACATAAAAACACACACACACAAAAAAAAGCCCTGTGTGCTATGTTATTTTATTACAAATTACAGTACATAATTACAGGATACAGCATAAAGCTCGCAAGAAGGCCCTCATTTATCCACGCAAGTCAGTAATTTCTAGCTAAAAATTTGTGTTCTCTCTTTCTTGTCTCGTTCTACAGGGTCAAAACCTCACATAAATAGATACCCATGGGCAGACTGGGCCCGGTTCTCTTGGTGACGTCAAATTTGACCCAATATCTGCCTCTTATCTCTGTGTTTAGTAGGGCTCGACACATTTGGCATCCGTAAATGGGAGGTTTCTGAATTGAATTTTTTCGTGACCTCCTGGCCTGTTTCGTTTTGAAGTGACGTTATGACTGTCGGCGTGTGTCGTCTGCCTTCATCCTCGCAGACGGAGTTCCTGCAGAAGTGGTTTGTGGTGCTGCCCGAGGTGGCCTACGAGAAAATCCAGGCGGCTTACATCTACAACTGCAACTCGTGGGTGCGCGAGTACACCAAGTACCACGACCGCATCCTTGCACCCCTCAAGGTGGGCTCGCTCACTCACTTTTCCGTCCACCTTCCACTTTTCTTTGGTACACGATGACAAGCCAGACAATCCCTGTGAAAAGAGAGTGAGAGAAATTGGGTATCGTAAAGAGAAATATTGGGTCCTGGTCCTGGATGGGTGCATAGAGTGCATCCATCCAGCCATGCATCAAGTGCATCGGAACTTTCAGCTTTGCATCTGTGAAGGTCATACCTCAACTTCGTAAGTTTACAGGAAAAAAAACAACAAAAAAACATAGAGTAGAAGCCTTTTAATATATAACATATTGTTGAAGATGGAAACAGATTGACAAGCATAAAACTGTAAATAAAGGTTTAATCGGCGAACTTGTGCCAGAAACAAAAGAAAGAAAGAGCGTCGAGATAGCAGCAGCGAGCGTTGAGTTGTCGGCGTGTCAGCTGGCTAGCCCGACAGTGTCCGAGCGATAATATTCTCTTCAAAATGAACTGCAATGTTACCATTTCTCAAAGTGTTGATCGCGGTGGGTTAGCCTTGCTGTGCGCACATCTTACCGAGCACGGCTGCACTGCGGAGTAGCTACACCCGCGGAAGCAAGCTCCAAGCTCTGTGGGTTTGCTTCTCTGCAGTGCACTGTTGCTCGGTAAGAAGAGCACTCAATTTGCTTAACCTGCTGTAATCAACACTTCAAAAAGTACAAACACTGCAGTCGCATGCTTAGGAGGAAAGCACACTTTCAAAGCAGCACAATACGTCTGCCCGCCTAATTCATAAAAAAAAAGAAAAAAAAAGCTTTGTTAATGTTTTTTTTTTTTACGAATGTGAATTTACATTGCTGCTATTATGCAAGGGCATGTGTTAGGCAGACATTTCCTGATAACTTGCATTCATCATTCATGATTTTCTTTTTTTCTTAAGTTTCAGATTTAAGAAAGGATATTTGCATATAGCAAGAAGATTTATAAATGACCTTGATTAGGTACATCTGGGCATCTCTATAAGTTAGATTTTATGTCAAATGTGTCATTTTCTTTTTGTTCCAATGTAGGCATCGGACTTTGTGAGGCCACTGTCTATAAATATAGTTAGTTTAAGATTATTAGCTTAGAAATGGACAGGTGGAAGCTTGGGAGCAACCTTCACGAGTTCAGCTGGGTTTTCGTTTAAGCATAGTGCAATAGTCAATGGCTTGGAGAAACTATTCAATCTTTAACTTGAAATTATTCAGCCAAAACCACTATTCGCTTCGAACTCAAAATTCACTATTTGCACATGACTAGTGACCATTGCAGTGAATTACTTTTGACCCCTGAAACACTTTGCAGGTTTGCACAGTCAGGGCTAGACCTGGTTAATTTGATGTGACTAAACTTATGGCTCTTGTTTCTACAGACAGCAACAGCTAAGCCTTTTGTCATAGGTGTGATAACAGCTGATGGCGGTGTTGAAATTGCGCAGGGCAATCGGAAGCTGGTGTTCATTGACACACCTCAGCGCCTGAACGAGTACATTGACCTGGACCAGCAGCGTCTCCCAGGGGCCACCCTGGCCCTTGATGAGGACCTCAAGGTGTTCAACAATGCCCTCAAGCTCTCACACAAGGACACCAAAGTTGCCATCAAGGTACGTACTTCCATCAGGGAAAGCTTCCAGTGACCTTTGGCGGTTGTCACAACCAATCCCTTAATTACTCTTAATCCAAACTGCTGATAGAGGAGAACCCATGGAATGCCCTTCGCTAGTTACCCAACCTGAAATTGAAAGCAATTTTTCTTTTACAGGTGGGTCCCACGGCAATCCAGGTGACTTCGGCTGAGAAGACCAAAGTGCTCAGCCACTCTGTCCTACTCAACGACGTCTACTACGCCTCTGAGATAGAAGAGGTGGGCTCTCCCTCTTAACATTCTTTCTTGCTGTTGCTGTTGTGTCATTCTGTAAGGGGAATGTAAGACACTGGTTCAGCGTTGTGATTGTGTTGTGTAGTAGGCCATTTATCTTAAAATTATTGTTTTGCTACTTTAACCTCATAATTCTTAGTTGCTGATGAGGGTGACATAGCTTTTTTCTTATTGATTAGCTGGAGGCTTCTCAAGTTGCAGCATTTTAAGAGACCTTGTGTTGAGACAGGGTGCACTTGATGTAGGGCAGAGCGTGGTAAAGGAATGGAGGGTGTTAACTTTTTCTTGGCTGCATTGCAGGTGTGCCTGGTGGACGACAACCAGTTCACGCTGACCATTGCCAACGAGAGCGGACCACTGTCCTTCATCCACAACGACTGCGACAGCATCGTGCAGGCCATCATACACATACGCACCCGCTGGGAGCTCTCGCAGCCGGTGAGCAATCCCTGCACGTGTCTTTTGGTCTCTCACTGCACGATAGCCAGAGTCAAGGTTACCATCGTCTTTTGCGGCGGTTTGCGGAACCTCCTGCCCAGTTTCTTGGTAGTGAACACCTTTGAAAGGCTAGTGGTATTCGGGGGCACTTGAAGAAACTGCTGCACTTTCATGGTGCCAATGTTGTGTGGCCTTGATTGATCACTCTCAGCCTTGTAAATCAAAGGTTACTGTGGTGCCTATTTGCTGTAATCTATTTTCTGCTACCTGTTCTGTGCTGTTGTAGACTTTCAGATAGGAATAGGCTGTTCTATCCCTGCATTATAAATATGGCCTTATTTAGCATTGAATGGAGTAGCCAGAATTGACTTTAACCACTCTTTTAGCCTTTAGTTTTGGGACTTTATATGTAGATATGCTTAGGGGCTCACTAAATGGTGGTCTTATTCACTGAAAATAATGAGAGTACAATATCGGAGAAAAGGAAGGCAAATCTCTACAGGTGTATGCACGCACCAGAGAGGGGATTGAACTTGTCCAAATGCGGTCTGAATTCACATACCGTGTTACTGCGCATGATAAACACGCTCGCATAATAAGCGCACCCCACCAAAAAACGGGCATCAATATTTTGACTTCTTCTTTTCCCCTCCATCGTAATCAACGCATCTCCAATTTTCAGATCCGCAAGTCACCGAATTTCGTCCAAATTAACAAACCACCAAGCCCAGTTTCTTCTTTGCCACCAAGCGGTCAGGCCAAATCAAGCCAAGCCCAACCGCTCTCGTAAAAACTTCATGCAAGTGCATAGTTGCGGTAGTTACGGAGAGTGATCAACCGTGAAACCCGAGTGCTTCGTGCACACTTGACAAAGCTTAGGTTCGAGGAATTTGCCCAGCCTCAGACATTCTTCGCCCTGCTCAAATGCATTGATGTCTATTACAAACAAGCCGGTCGTCTGTGAATTCGCTTTCAGACAGTGAAATCGTGAGAGCATGGTGAGCCTAATTTCCTACATAGTAAATGCGTTTATTTAACCCGCCAACGGAGACAGCACAGCGGGAGCACGCTGCGCTGTAGGCCGGGAAGTGTCTCATAGCCTCTCCGTAGGCAACGAAACCTTAATCCGTGCAAAGGCGGAGCAGCCGGGGTGTCGGGGATTGGACCCTGGGGCCCCGAGTTCTTATCACAGCGTGAGTCGCGTAATATACCTGAGCGTGCCCGCCGAGATACTAGCAATATATATCGCCCTAAGAATGGTTGTGTTGCTCTTACGTGCTGAGTGAGCTTCGTAGGGCGCTTTTCTTCGGCAAAAGGCACCCGAGGTGCCTAAAAAGGTTGGCACTTTATAAAAGCATGGATTATTGTGGGCGCACCCCCGACCAGCCGTGGGTGCGCCTCCATCCCCACTGGAGACGATGCCACAGTACGTTGCTGTGTCACATTGGCACCTAATGTGACATTTACCTACCCAGAAGTGTAAATGCAAAAATTTTACCCCGTGTGCATAGCGAATATGTGCTGACTGCACCGGAAAAAAGTGTGGCTATATATGCTGAGTAAATACGGTATTGTTATGACGATACAAGATATAGACGACATATTGCTTTTAACGTACCATTTTCTGGAGTTTTCTAGACTAGAAACGATCAGTTTCCTAATCCAGTTACAACTATAATCGGTTGTAACGGCTTTAAAAAATTTCTGGTTTTCTTGTTGTAAGTATGGATTGCACTATAATCAAGCGGTTAAAAAAATCAATCTCAGCCAAAATATCAAATTTTTGTGCATACTTCCTGCGTATTGGCCACTTTCCACTTGCTTGATGTCAATTTTAAGTTCTCGTGCAACTTCCACTTTATATTGATTCACTTTTCACTTGTTTGTTGTTCTTTTTGAGTCACGAAGCTAAACGCCTTGCCGGGCGCCCTCGTTGGCACAAACAGCGCGGAGTTGAAGTTGGATTGCCATTTAGAGCACTGTTTGGAGATATTTGGTCCCACGAGACTCCACTTCAATACTAAGCCTATACGGCAAAAATCCTTTAAGCTCCAAAGACCACAAGAACGGCAGAAGGCCACTCTTCCTCGCGGTGCTTTTCGAAGAACACGGACCACGAGAAGAACTGGAAGAACCATAAGCATGGGCAGACAGCGGCCATGTTGGTTCAGCCCGGAACTGGAAAAACCGACTATGCATAGTCTCAACCGCGAGCTTGTTACATTGCGTAGGGCGTGGTATCGAGGACTACAGGCTGAAATCACTAACAGCCAAGATGGCGGCGACTAAGCTCGTGGCGCTCTCCCGGCCGCTGTTTTACGGCGGCTGTTAAACTGAGGAAGTCACGCAGTATGTATGAAAAATATTAGCAGGCAACCAAAGCTTTATGGCATCTGAAATTTCGGTCCATTGTTGCATACATTGGCTCTGTGGGGTGAGTTATGGTTCGGCGAAAACGTCCGAAATAATCTGATGTGTCCGGAAACATCTGCGTCCGAAAAATCTTTTGGCGACTGTATTTTATAAACCGCCTCCTCTGGAATTATCAGCACCTAATTCATTGAGAAAATATGTTTAAAAAAATATATATGCGAGATTCCGGCAGGCTTCTAAATCGTTGCTAAAGATTCAAAAATTGAGCCGGAACTTTGAGCGAATCCCTCTCACTTCCACATGGCAGACGGCCGCCATCTTGGTCTTGTTTTTGGAGCGGGACTTTATACAGTAGAGCTGTGAAGGGCTGATTTCCCCAGTATTGTGTCCGCGGACAGGCGGCGTTTCGACACAAAACTCTAGACGGCTACCGCCATCTATGAGCTTGACGGCAGCAACCAGACAACCAACTTACCAGTTTTCTGGTTGTCGCTGTCGCTCGCAGATGGCAGCAACCTCTCCAGCCTTTGCACTCTGGTTTTCACCAGAGTGGAAAGGCTTGAACTCTCTAGGCATCGTCCTCGAAGTTGTCCTCGAGGTCGTCCTAGAAATCGTCCTTGAGGTCGTCCGAGAGGTCATCTTAGGCGTCGTCTTCTAGGCGTCGTCCTCGGGGTTGTCCTTGAGGTCATTCTAGAGGTTGTCCTAGATGTCTTCTAGCTGTCGTCCTCAAGGTCGTCCTAGAAGTCGTCCTTGAGGCCGTCCTAGACGTAGTCGTCTTTGAGGTCGTCCTAGACGTCGTCCTCTAGGCATCGTCCTAGATGCCGTAAAGATAACCGCTTCGCTGGTCTTCCATCTTCATGTGAAGTGGAAGGGCTCTACTATTTTTGGATTGTATATTCCATAAACTTATTTTAGGTAAATGGTCAGCTAGAACGATAGGGACATTTACCTAAAATTATGTACCAACTAGCTCAACTTCAGCCTGTTATTCCATAAACTGCCTGTTCTGTAATTATCAGCACCTAATTCATTGAGAAAATATGTTAAAAAAATAAATATATATATATGTATATATATATATTTACGAGATCTTGGCGGTTTCCAAATTAAACTATAGACGCAAAATTGAGCCAGAGTTTGAGCGATTCCTGCTCACTTTCAACATGGCAGACGGCCGCCATCTCAGTTTTGTTTTGAAGCGGAGTTTTTTTCTTTTTGCTGCCCTTTCAAATAGCGTTCGCAGCATAGTTTAGGCATGAGCAGCGTTTCCTGCCTTGCAAGTGCGAAGCAGTGATTGGCCTAAGCGCCTACTCAAGGGAGCACATGACTACTATTGGCCGTAACGTTTGTTCTCCTTCCGTTTCCATTGCTACCACGCCGCCGGGGCACGTCTCGCCGCCTCGCGTCGTCTGGTTACTCCTGCGCTCAACTCCGTTGTGCTTTTTGCCGTCTTTATGATCGTTTCCAGCCCTTTGTTTAAGTAGTTTCACATACTTTGCCTGCATGTTTTGGGGCCTCAAGAGATGCAGGGAATGAATTATGAGACAGTGCATGCATTCAACGCACGGAAGCGGCCCATGCAAGCTTCTTTGCATGGCGATCATCGGAAGCAGCATTAGCGGCTTGCCTTTGCACGGCAAGGTACCGATGCTCATTGCGTCGCTACTTCAGATTGTGATTCTTCTATCTGTGCCATTGGCCGCCGAAACTAAGTAAAGACAGCAGCGGAACAAAAAGGAAGAATGCAAGGACACTTCCAGCTACTTCGCAGCTAAAGCTGTTTCGCGTGGCGCGATCCTGCTTGCGATTTTCGTGATTTTCGGTTTTAACATTGCTTGCTCGAGAGAAAACAAATGAATAAAAACCGTGGACAGTGACTTATGTGCGTGCATACTGTGTACACAAGCTCTTCGCTGCACAAGAATAAAAATCACATGCAGAATCGCACCACATGAAAAATTCTAAATGCTGAGATTGTATTTGCAACTTTCATTTGCCATTTTCTCAAAATGGATTTTTCTGCTGGCATTGGCACTTATCCCAGCGATATCTCAGGAACTGCTTAATGAATTTGCATGCAGTTTTTTTATTCTGTTCCTAAATAACTTTGTGAGGGCATGACGAGCTTCCTTTTTCAGAAAATTGTGCTAAATTTATAATTCTCAAATTAAATTTGATGGATGAGGATATGACCAACAACATGAAATTCAATGTTTTGCAAAAAGATAATTTTACAGATATGAATAAAAAGGGCTTTGTCATTCCCTGGGGTGCCATTCAAGAATGCTTATAATAAATTTCACATTCTCACTATGTTTTGCTATTTATCCAGGCCTGGGATAAGGAAAGCAAGTGAATCATACCGAAAAAAAAATCTGTAACTTAAGAACTCATGGGCACAGCTGTATGAAACTTAGCAGTTACTCTTATACATGGGCTATGAATGTACCCTGAAAAGTTTATACTGATAGCTTAAAAAATAAGAAAACTTCAGGTTTTATGCCAGCTGCTCTCCCGTAAAATAAACGAAACAAAGAAGAATCTAAGTTTGACAGCTTCTTTCTATGCAGAAAACCATGCTCAATAGCATGTCCATGAATCATGCAGAGGTGAATGTGCCCCCATGTTGATGCCATATATTAGCAGTATGCAAGAACTACTAACTAACAGATGTACCGAATGCTAAAGTTGTCCGTGCCATTCCGATCAGCTTCAAGGCATTTTCAGTGCACCGCAGCTGGAATGCAGGAATAGGGGGTGTTCATGTTCATCATCACATTCTTAGCAACTCTTCGTCATTATGTTCCTTTATTAGGGTTTTTCTGCTCTCAAGCAAGGTATAACAAAAATTTATCTCTGCTTTGTTATGGTGGTCTCCTATAACAATGCAGTACAGAGATAAATTTTGTTAACTGCTTTGTTGTAGGAGACCACCATAACAAAGCGTGCCTTATTGAGGACTATTCAGCTGTGATGTTCCGCACTATTTTCCACGGACTATATGTCACTCAGTGAACTATGCAGTTTTACGTGGTGCGGACTATCCGTTGGTACGGAGCATACAAGGATTTGTTTTTTAAGACGTTAATGATGATTTCTTTCTGTATGGTACAAGTTTTGTGGTGTGCCAATAAAACAGGCATTTTTCAATGTGTGTCGCTTTCAAGAACTTTATGCACTATGGTGCATACTGTGCAATAGGTTCAGAGTATCTAAGGGAAAACTTTTCTATTCAGCCATAGTTTTCATCTGCAGACTATTGTAAAATTCCGTAAGGGATGGGCGATCTCCCCGAGAGATCGCCCATCCCGTTTTTGGCTAAATATTTGCAACATGAAAATTTCAAAACATCACCCACCCTTCAATTCCTGTTTGACGTCATGCGATGTCGTGCGAGAATTGCATCAACTGCGCGATCTGCGGTACCGGTACGTCCGAAAGCGAGTTCATAGCGGGTACCCGCATTTTTGTTCGCGATCTGCGCGAGCAATATCGGCTCCCATAACGCCAGTTTCTGCGTCCACGATCTGCGGTATCCGTTCCCGTGACATGCGAGTTTGTGGCGGATTCCCGCGTTTTTGTCCGCAATCTGTGTGCGCAATATCGGCTCCCGTAACATGTTACTTGTTCTCGCATGTATATTGCTTGGTGAAATGTGAATCTGCTGCATCTGCGATCTGCGGTATTTATTCCTGTGACATGCGAGTTTGTAGCGAATTCTCACATTTTTGTCCGTGATCTGTGCATGCGATATTGATTCCCGTAACACGCAAGTTGTTTCCACGTGTATATTGCGTCGTGATATGCGATTCTGCTGCGTCTGCAATCTGCGGTATTCATTCCCGTGACATGCGAACTTGTAGCGGATTTCCACGTTTTTGTCCGCGATCTGCATGCGCGATATCGGTTCTTGTGACAGGCAAATTGTGCTAGCGGGTTCCCGCATGTTTATTGCAACATAAAACTTTAATCTGCTGCGTCCTCGATATCCGTTCCCGTGAGATGCGGGTTCTTCGCTCCGTGCAACGCGAATCTGCTGGTTCCGCAACCTGCGGTATCCTTTCCTGTGACACAGAAGTTCATTGTGAATTCCCGTGTGTTAATTGCATCGTGAAACACGAATTCGTCGTGTCCACAATATGCGGTATCAGTTCCTGCGTATTGTGGTTTGTAGCGGTTGCCCCGGTGCTTATAATTGATTTTTGATAAAGTTTTGTTGTCACATCATCAAAGATAGCCCGCCCTATGTTTTTCATAATTTATCTTTTCATTTTGGGTGGCCTTTCTTACGGGATTTTATGGTATACACTAAGTGCAGACTGTAATCCAGAAAATGAGGTAGTAACAGGAGGGGGCACCAATTTTTCTTGCAGGACTCTGTGACGGTACACACCAAGATCCGTCCCAAGGACGTCCCGGGCACCCTGCTCAACATGGCACTCCTCAACCTGGGTAGCTCGGACCCCAACCTGAGAACGGCCGCCTACAACCTGCTCTGCGCCCTCACCGCCACCTTTGACCTCAAGATCGAGGGACAGCTGCTCGAGACTGCAGGTGAGTCGCTGCCTTCCTTAGCGTAAGAGGTGGAGTCAAAATGCTATGAGGTTGTCAGGGCCCTCAAGTGGCAGAAGCTGGCGGAGGTTTTTGGACAAACATTTTTTAGGTATATATTTCCATTTGTCGATCAAACCATCATATACAGAATTGCGTTGCCAGGCCGTGCCATGCCACACTACATCATACACTCACGCTAAGCTTGCAATACTTTCTGTAAGAATGTTATTTTGTATTGACATATTGGTTACCCTTCTCGTTTGAGGCACAGCATCAAAGGCATACATATGTTAAAGCGGTAGCTTTACAGGCCCAACCAACCTCGGGAGCCACGTGAGCACGAAATGTCTAGGTCGGTCAGTCTGTAACCTCTAAACAATTTTGAAAAAAATGGCAACCGGTGCCAGAGATTGAAAGTGTAGAGGGGTGGAAAGAGCAAGAAAGAGAGGAGCAGAAACAGGTGGTTAGAAAGAGCGTGCAGAACGAGGAGGAGTGAAAAGAGCAAGAATGCATGTTTCCCTTTCTTTGTGGCCCAGAAAATTCAGTGCAAATGCTTTACATCCAGGCGGTGCTGAAGAGAAGTGTGTGCAACGTCACAAAGAGACAGTGATGTGACATAATCTTTCTCCGTACAATACCTTGCCCTAGACACCACCTGAACTAAGAGCACACCCATCCCAGGCACTTAAAGACTCTTGCCCTAGGCACCACCTGAACTAAGAGCACCACCCACCCTATAAAGCTACCGTATTTAAACACGTTTGGCAGAATGAATGAGTGTTGACAATTTTGTTTCAATGTGAGTCAATTCAGTTCAGTTTTAAAAGCTGCATCAGTATCCCTTGCCGAACAAAGGGCCAAGCATTTTTCGAGCTGTGACGAGGAAACTGTATGGGACACACCCAGTTTCCTTTCGGCTGGTTAGCCACTGGTATTCAAGAAGTTGGTTGGAGAGCCGATGCAAGTCACTAATATGTGCACTCTCAGCTTGTCGGGCCCTCTGCTAATGAGCAGAGCCTCTCTCTAGCCAGCTTTGTATGTTATTGCTTTAAGTATATTTGTGTCCTTAGAACCCAGACTGGAGTCAAATTTGCAGTTTATACCGTGCCACCATCATACCACTCATCATCGTATAAGATAGCTTGTCTTAAAAAAAAATCAGCAGAACCCATCCTTTGGGAATGATTATCTACGTTAATGCGAATAGCATCAAACGGTGCGGAGTTATGCGCGTTCGTCAGGTGGCCGGCACACTCTAGATACGCCAGCCCACTCTTGAGGCGATTCTAAATTTGTTGACACTTTCACAGCCCTGCGCACGATCTCCGCAGCCCAGCACGTGCGTTTGTGTCACTTAGGAAGGCGAGCAAAGCACGCGCCATACGCACAAACACTCAAAATGGTACCGACCAGACTTTCTGGCGTCTCAGCTAGTCTCAACCAACGGTATCTAAACGGTTGTTTATATCTTACCATAGGACGCGCTTACAGCGCTGTCACAAGCACGGTGCGCGGCTGCTCCATGCACGAGGGCTCATCTCCGCTCTCGTGAGGCTGAGCACGGCCGCTACATCACCCTCTCCCGAGCGCGGGAGAGGGTGAGCTAGCGGCCGTGCTCAGCCTCACGAGAGCGGAATGAGCCCTCCTGCATGGAACGCGCGCGCACCGGTAGCTGTGACAGCGCTGTAAAGCGCGTCCTATGGTAAAGATATAAACAACCGTTTAGAGTGTGTTGAATGACTGCCTTCATAGCTCTGTGGTTAGCGCGTCTGCCTGCTGATCAAAGGGTCAACGGTTCGAATCCCAGCCGGCGCCGGTCTTTTTTATTTATTTATCGACCCGCGGCGTAAGAGGTTAGATAGCCAGATAGATAGATACATAGACGAAAAGTGCGTGAAGTAGCCAAAGAATGCTATTTGCATTAAAAAAAAGGGAAATCGTGTGAGAAGATGCTGATTAAAACTTGTCTGCTCTAATTAGGTAGCAGTTGATTAATTTGGGGAAAGAAAACCCAAAGAGAGTTGTGACAACTGGTGCAAAAGTTTACTTCTTCTTTACGAGACTCGCAGTCTTTTTTATTTGTGGGGGTTTTGGTCTATATCAAAACTAGAACTTATTATATGTACTTCAGTGGGCACAGGACAAGTGCGTACTGAGGAGAACAGTGCGCACAAAAAAATTATACACTTAGGATAACAATTTTAGAAACATTATCTTTGGAGGGACAGTTATCGATTACTTACTGATGCTAATGGATTTCAGCAATGAGCAGATGGCATGCCCCATCTGGTCAAGTCAGTGCATCTGGCTATGCGTCGTGGAAACGTTGATGCCTCGCTCACCTTCTCAATCACTGCTCGATATGGCTGCAGGGCTTTGCATCCCGTCGAACAACACCATCTTCATCAAGCAGATCTCGGACAAGCTGGCGACTAATGCTTCCCACCTGACCCTGGAGTTCCTGGAGGAGTGCATCCAGGGTTTCAGGGCTTCCTCCATCGAGCTCAAGCACCTCTGCCTAGAGTACATGACCCCGTGGCTGCCCAACCTCACACGGTGAGCGAATGGGATGCCATGCACCCAACCCTGCTTCACGGTCGTAAAGGCTACGCTTGAGCTGCGTTGTGCCGATTATGGGAAAGGCCGTAAAATACAGAGCAAGTGCAAACCAAAATTGGGAGGTAGTCTTAATAAGCTGAGAGAGGAAGCTAGTGGAGGGGGCACATGATGGGCTGGGCTTTACGGCTTTGCACCAGCACACATGCATCAAGTTTCACTGCTTTGCATCAGCATGCAGGCATCAAGCTTCACTGCTTTGCATGCGTGTGAAGCTTCACCAATTTGCACTGAAACATGCCCACATGTCAAGTTTCACTGCCTTGCTCTGGTGCACGCATGTCAAGCTTCACTGTTTTTCACCGGTGAGCATGCGTCAAACTTCCCCACTTTGCACTGCCGTGCTCAGAGAAGCGGCCAACATGGGGGAGTATCTCAGTTGGCTAGTTGTGCTCAGAAGTCTGTGGAAACGCTTGATATGTCCTTTGCTTGTTGTCCAAACGCTTAAAAAGGAGTAAGTGGGTGCTTAATGAGACATGGGGACATGTCTGGTATTTTATGGTAAGTCACGAAATAGCGTTATTTGTTAATTTTACAAAAACTAACACGTTACTGCATTTCATTTCTTCTAGGTCTGTCGAACATTATTTTTTTGTTAGCTTTGCCTTACTTTGTTATTTAGTATTATTATTGGGCAATGCTTTATAATTAATAGGCTGTGGCTTCAACACTGGCAACAATATACGCTTACCATATGGTTTTATGCTATGTGTTATTCATTCGTCAACAAGTTCATCAAATATTTATGTGCCGCCAAATTTGCGCCGCCATTGTAAGTCTAATTCAGGAGCAGCAGGTGGTAGATGAGGACGAAAAGTTGAAATCTTCAAGCGGCAACAGATGGTTGCCAAACAGTTGCGTTTTGGTAATACAGCAGGAGTGTTCTTCTGGGAGGGTAAGGACATTCTTTTTGGAAGGGCGTCTTTACGAAACGCATGCCAAGGAAAGTTCTGAGTTCCCTTCAGTGATAATGTTGCAAGTTATAGTGAGCCTAATTACCAATCCGACTATAGGCAACACTCATTGTCCTGACCAAACCTAGGTTATTCATCTACTGGGCAGCAGAGTGCTCAAGTGCTCCCACTGGTGCATCTGGGGTCTTGCAGGTTCTGCAAACATTCCGACGACAACAAGCGTCAGCGGGTGGCCACCATTCTGGACAAGCTCATCACCCTTACCATTGAGGAAGTCGAGGTCAGTTGTGCACACAAGTGTCTGTCTCTGTTTCCCCAGAAGCTTAGAAGAGCCTTACATCATTGCACTGATATTCTTCTTTTACTCCATTTTCTAGATGTACCCGTCGATCCAGGCTAAGATCTGGGGAAAGATTGGTCAAGTCTCAGACCTCTTGGATATGGTCTTGGACAGCTTCATAAAGGTTTGCATTCCAAGTTTTCCGGGAAACATTTCAGCTGAAGGTTTTTGTCAAAATGATTGTAAAGTGAACTGCACTTTAACGTTTGCTGTGTCGGGTTGCGCATCTCAGTTGCTGGTTTTCATGACTGCTCCGTGCAGCAATGTTGATGTGTTTAGTTCCGTTTATTGTGAGCACCCTCAGATATGTCCACATGCAGATCTCATGTTCACTCTTGTTTTCTGGCCAAGCCTGGCATAGGGTCAGTCATTGCTCATGAGCTCACCATTTGGCTCTGGAATTTCAAATGTTTTCAAGACACTTTCGATGTAACACATGTGGAGATGAAGATAGTAATTTAAATGACTGAATGGAACCAGGCAAGACAATTTACTGTAATTTGCTGAGAGATAGCCCACCAAAAATCGAGAGCAAATCAGGTGAAAATAGGAGTGGGCTAACATTCAATGTACAACCAAGAAAAATTGAAAAAAAAAAACGCTAGTTTTAGATCATGCTTTTCTGCCAGACTTGTTATTGCGGCAAGGGACAATGAAGCAAAGATGACTGCACTTCCCAGTCAGCAATGTTTGCTTAAATTCCGCCATAGCTACCTAGTTGCATTTACGCCGAGGTCATCATTGACCCAGCACAATGATTACTAGGAGTGGGCTATCTTTCGGTGTTTAAAAGAATATAGAAAATCAAGCTACAAATAGGGGTAATTTATCTGTTGCGGTTGGGGCATCGCTTGGGATATTATGGTAGGTCTATTTTTCTTGTGATTCAGATCTGTCAGCTTTCTTTGAACATGGTCTGAACAACCTACAGAGTTTCAAATTACACTAAATACTAGCAAGCAAGTCACTCGGTTTTATGAGAAGGTGCTAGCGTAAAGTGGTGCAGTTTTTTGAGTGTCGCGCTGCACCTGCCATTGTTCTTCTGAACATGACATAAACCCCGAGACTGCAGGCAAAGAACGACACGAGCACTAAAATGTCTTGAAACCTTTTAGTATTTCGTGTCCTTTTTTGCCTGCAGTCTTGGGGTTTATGTTGCGTTCAATCTAAACCAGCATGTTTGCGCTCTTAGATTCACTTCACTGTTCTTCTGTCTGCAGAGAAGCGTGACTGGCGGCTTAGGGTCTGCCCAAGCAGAGATCATGGCTGACACGGCTGTGGCCCTGGCGTCTTCCAACGTGCAGCTGGTTGCCATGAAAGTGATCAGCCGGCTTTGCAGGGTCAGTGACCCCCCTTCCTGGGCTTTTCTTTCTTGGCTTTTGTAGCGTGAGCTACACTGGCCAAGATTGAGCAGTTTTGCGTGGCTCCTGGAGAGCCGTGCTGCGCATGCGCGAGGAGCAGTGGCGTCACACGGCGCACAGCTGGCGTGCCTCGCCGGTCTGCACATTTCAGAGAAGTGACGTCATAGCCGCGGCAGACGCACTGGCGCCGCCGCGTGCCCAGCTTTGCGCCTCCGTTGTGTAGCAGCCAAGTCTGACGCTGCACCGGAGCCGCTTGATAGCGCCTCTCATTTTGTGCGCATGTGAAGAGGTATCAGTGGGGGTATACATATAACGGGGCGTTTGCCCGTGTGGTATAGCCATGGAGAAGGAGAGCGAGATTGCAGCTCAGCAGCGCAGAAGAGCGGAGAAGCTTGACTCATCGGATCCCGAAGTAGTTGCCTGGCAATTAGCAATTGAGCATAGGAAGAACGAACAGAAGAAGGCTAAACGTGCTGCGGAGACACTGGAGCAAAGGGAGGAACGTCTAGCAAAACGGCGTCGCCAGGAGGCTGAGCGACGTGCCCGACCATCTCAGCAGCAGCAACAACAAGACGTCGTCGATGACGTCAAGGCTCTTGAAGGAAACCAGGAAAGCTAAGAATAACCAGCTGAACCTTAGCTCACGCTACGTATATCCTGGCATAGCCGAGCTAAGCCACTGAAATATTTTTGGTATTGTGTGTGCAATGATGTGAATATTGATTTGAATTCAGTTGTGGTATGTATGTAACACAGGGGTTTAAGACTTTTGTTATTCTTTATTTCCTCTCAAAATGATTGTTCTAGGGTTGAGTCAGAACCAAAAAGATGTCCATGTGAAGTCAAACCTGTTTATAACGAACAGCAGGAAACGCTACGATCAGTTCGATATAGCAAGTAGTTCGATATAGCAAAAAACATTTACGACGAACTTCCGCGATGAGTTCGTTGTAGGGCCGAGAGCTTCTCTTTCTTTCTCATCTTTTCGCTTCCGCCTTGTGACAAGGCGCTGGACATTTTTTTAATGCGAATAGCATTCTTTGGATACTTCACGCACTTTTCGTCTATGTATCTATCTATCTATCTATCTATCTATCTATCTGGCTATCTAACCTCTTACGCCGCGGGTCGATAAATAAATAAAAAAGACCGGCGCCGGCTGGGATTCGAACCGTTGACCCTTTGATCAGCAGGCAGACGCGCTAACCACAGAGCTATGAAGGCAGTCATTCACCGCACTCTAAACATTTGTTTATATCTTTACCATAGGACGCGCTTTGCAGCGCTGTCACAGCTACCGGTGCGCGCGCATTCCATGCACGAGGGCTAGCTCACCCTCTCCCTCTAGCTCACCCTCTCCCGCGCTCGGGAGACCTCTAGCTCAGCCTCACGAGAGCGGAATGAGCCCTCGTGCATGGAACGCGCGCGCACCGGTAGCTGTGACAGCGCTGTAAGCGCGTCCTATGGTAAAGATATAAACAACCGTTTAGAGTACCGTTGGTTGAGAGGAGACTAGCTGAGACGCCAGAAAGTCTGGTCGGTACCATTTTGAGTGTTTGTGCGTATGGCGCGTGCTTTGCTCGCCTTCCTAAGTGACACAAACGCACGTGCTGGGCTGCGGAGATCGTGCGCAGGGCTGTGAAAGTGTCAACAAATTTAGAATCGCCTCAAGAGTGGGCTGGCGTATCTAGAGTGTGCCGGCCACCTGACGAACGCGCATAACTCCGCACCGTTTGATGCTATTCGCATTAACGTAGATAATCATTCCCAAAGGATGGGTTCTGCTGATTTTTTTCTTTGAATGCGTGCACAGTTTGTTTTTTTAGTTTATCTCCCTTTCTTAATCGCTTCTCTTCATAGACAAATGCCTTGGGATGGAAATATTTTTTTTCTGTGCGTGTTTGCAGAGTGTACTTTTTGGCTTTCTCCCCTTCTGCATCGCTTCCCTTCGCTCGATTTTGCTCGAAACTTGAGTTTTTGGAATTTTCTTTCTATTCTACTTCTTTCTTGGGGAAAGGGACAGGCTAGAAGACGATTGTCTGCGGATTTTTGGAAGCCTTCCCGGAGGGAAAAAGTTCGATATAGCCAATATGTTGTTCGTTATAAAACATACTTTTTACATGCAATTTTATTTAAATTTTTCGTGAGTTCGATATTGACAATAATTCGCTGTACGTGGGTTCGTTCTAAACGGGTTTCACTGTAGTGTGAACTTCATGGTATATACTGTGCATTTTACAAGCCGATACGTTCCATCGCGCTTCAAACTATTTGTTGATCTGAAAAAGCCGCCGGCTTTTTTTTGTACAAAAGTATGGAACAGTGGTAAATTGAAGTGAACGAGCACACCTTTCAACAAGAACTTGGGTTCATTCTCGCTGCTTTGCCAGTCACTCAATACTTTTGTGATTATGAATCATTGCCTACTTAACGAGCAAAGAATAAAATCAGGGCAGTATGCCCGTGCCTGTGCCTCCCTCAATGGTTGATTCATAAAATTCTTGATACGGAGGGATCATCTTCGTTAGGCATTTAGGCTTCGGCGCCATTGCTCACGTCTCTCCAAGCCAGCCTCAGACAGTTGTATGAGTAGGACCTTCTTTTGTGCCCGTGCAGGTGATAGAGAAGACGTGCACGTCACCCACGCCCACCCTGGAGCAGCACCTCATGTGGGACGACATTGCCATCTTGGCACGCTACCTTCTCATGCTCTCCTTCAACAACTCCCTCGACGGTACGCTATTCTTCCCTTCCCTCTAACCAAACATTATTTTTGGGGCTGGAAATGTACTATTTTCGTCGCATTTTGCGGCATTGCATTATATTAGAAACATTAGTTCTTGAACCACCTTTGCTCGATCGCATAATAAAAGTATCGAGCGCAGCCTAAATGGTACTCGAGGGGACTATGCATTGCTAATTTCGGAATCTTGCTCATCTTCAATTTTGTTCTACCATTTCCAGGGTCAAGAACCCACGGTTATCGGGGGTCTAACGTTGTGTTTTCAAAATATTGAAGATACGACGAGGACACCCGCATTTTAAAGACAAGAAATAATTTGTGCAGAGAGCAGCATTTGGCACCTCCCAACAGTCAACGCCTTGACGAGCGTGGGCAGCTAAAATTGTTTCGAAGCCCGCTTTTGGAGGGTTTTGTCGCTGGAAAGGGGGTCCCGTCCTCGCCGCCAGGTATAATAACTCGGCCCAAGCCCAAGGCCAGGCCGGAGGATAAACAAACGGAGCGAGATGAGGGCATACACGCTACTGACCCCTCAAGTCAGGTACGCTCCTTTTATCGGTACAAACGATGGCACCCTCGCATGTACAGGTAATGGTTGCCGGTTATCATACTATAGTCGTCGACAGGATGAGAAGAGGAGAGAGGATTCTCAGTTGTCTTGCCTCCAGCACGAGCGAAAGGCAACGAGCATCTGCTGAAAACAGAGCGTTTGAAAGACACACCCTGCCATTCTCACTTTGTCAATGACCGTAGCATTTCACCCCTCCGTCAGCCTCGACGGCCGTTCGTGGGCCATTTTCTTGACAGTTGCTGCTCGCATGTGTGCGTTGTGCAGTGGCCAGCCACCTCCCCTACCTTTTCCACATTGTGACCCTGCTGGTACACACCGGTCCGGTGTCCCTGAGGGCCTCCATCCACGGCCTGGTCATCAATATCATCCACTCCCTGTGCACGTGCACCAAGCCCTCCTTCAATGGTGAGACTCTGTCCTGGGACCTTCTTGCGTTACTCCGCAACGAGGGGAAACGACGCAGCTCCGCCCTGGCGCACATTCGGTCCATGTTTTTAATTGCTGCTTGGACGTCGTGCTGCTGTCGACTTTGGCACTGATTGAGACAGTCCGGTTCTGCCGGATCTCTCTCGGTGCCTGCGCTGTTAGTTCGCAAAACTCTGGTAGGGATTAGATTTTCGAATGGGGCAATATCCAGTAACCCTGGACACTCAATGTATCGCATATTTTTAGGTTTCTACGGTTGCCAACTTCTTTGCTGAAACTATATTGACTGGAGTCCTTTCAGAGTTGAAGCCATTATTTGTTTATAGCTTGACTCATCAGAATTCTAGGTAACAGTGCAATTTTTTCTCTTCATGTGTCTTGTGGTTACTGATCAGTGTCATTCTGTGGAGCAGTCCCAGTGCTTGGAGAACTCAAGTTATGCATTGTGAGGATCCTTAGAAATGTAATCTTAATAAAAATAATGGTCTGTACATTTTATGTTACATTCTATCACATTATTTTTTATGCAATGTCTGCATACTACATTGCGCAAGATATAGCGATTTAAAGTGTGTGCACGGTAAAGAAGAGGCAATATCTGGCACGTCATAAAGATTTGAGAAACATTGAGGTTTCTGATTATGACCATCGTCAAATGTGTCCCTACAAAGGAATGATTTTAATGCGATAGCATTATTCAGCTACTGCTCAAGATTTTCAGCTATGTATATTCTGGCCTCCTAATGCAGAATATGTATGTGCACTAGACCATTTCAGCTCACTGTGCTTGCACCCTATTGCGCCGCACATATGCGGAGTAGCAGTACACACACCTTCATATTCGCACCCTCTTCAAAGGACCTGACGACCTTGACTGACGTCATTCTAGGGGTTGGCTTTGAGGTCACCCTAGAGGTTGTCCTAGAGGCTGTACTAGACGTCGTCTTTGACGTCGCCCTCTAGGACGTCATCCTTGAGGTCTTCCTAGAGGTCGTTCTAGATGTCGTCTTTGACGTCTTCCTCGACATCGTCCCAGACTACGTCAAGGTCAACGTCTAAAACAATCTCAAGGACGACATCTAGGATGATCTCGAGGACGACGTCTAAGACGACCTCAAGGATAACCTTAAGGACAACCTTAAGGATGACCTCTTGGGTGATCTCAGGATGACAAGGATTTAATGTCGTCCTAGAGGATGACGCTAAATTTAGCGGGGAGTTCCCCCGCTAAATTTAGTGGAAAAATTGATGTCACAACCTATGCACCAATTCTTTTTCCCTGCTAAATTTGGTGGTGTGCAACGATAAATGCTATCACATTCATAGATAATCACCCCTGTGGTTTCTGCGAATTTGCTTAGACCATCAATTTTCATTACGAAGGGTCAAGTTTCCAACACATTCTGACGGGGTAGGCAAATTGGAAACACTTCGAGGGAGGAAGTGGGTTCTCAAAAATATTTCTTGTTTATTGGTTTATCTCAATGATTTTTTGCACAGTCATGCAGTTTATTGTGCTGATTTCATAACTGCAATCAGATTTCAGATATCTCTTCTTTGTCAAAAGTGACATTGAGGAGGTCAAACTTCCGTTGTGGGGTAGACTTCGCGGCCAAATCGCCAGATGTCGTCAGCCCGCGACGCCTGTTGAGCACTTTCGCTTGCTGTGTAGAAATGCGAGTCGAGTCGTGACGCACCAGGGCCGAAGCCGTCGTCTTTTTCATTGCTCACATCAGGGGCGGGCACCTCGAAAAATGATGCAGCTGCTGGCAGCTGAACTTGCCTCATGTCCGCCGCAAGCAACGCGGCTGGCGATGCGAGCGAAGTCCTCTTGCTCTACGCCCGCCGCTTCTGCTTGCCGCACGCACGCTGCGTTGAAAGCTCCACGCTAGGCATCGCGATCACTACCGATGTCTCCTAAAGACGTCGAGCTAAACAAAGCAGGCGAACGCCGAAAAATAACGTGCTTGAAGCCAAAACGCAACCGCTAGCAGACGACAAACAACGATATCGGCTGCTCCCGACTCCTTCCGCACCACGAGGAAGGAGAGGAGGGAGAGGAGAATGACATTTTTCAGGAGAGGAAGCATGCGCTTCGGCCAATAGCGACCATAGGTCGGCATTTTAGAGCCCCTTTATTCACCATCACATCATGAACCAAATCACGTCTCCAAATTTATTCGCATTCACATCACAAGGTACTCCGACCTCCCGAAGTCACGGCCCTTCACATCCCGGCGTTCAACCGCGCCAAAATTTTATCCCTTCACATCACGGCTTTCAAACCCCGCCGAGAATTCATCCCCATCACATCACCGCCGCCTCCGAATTGACGCAGTCATTCACCATCACATCACCAATTCACGAAGTCATTCACAATCACCACGAATTCATCGGAATTCGCCTATCACATCATGAATTCATCCGAATTCACCATCACTTCACGAATTCATCAGAATTCACCATCACATCATGAATTCACCATCACATCATGAATTCATCCGAATTCACCATCACTTCACGAAGTTATTCACCATCACGGTCAACATGAATTCACTTAAATTCACCATCACATCATGAATTCCGCACAATTCACGAAGTCATTCAGGTTCATTCTGACTAAATTCCACTTCACGGCTGGTAGTCCTTCACGAGTTCGCAGTTCTTGCGGAATAGGACTGCGGCGCCTTTTTGTGTCAGCCACTTGAAACCAGGACCTGACTCCATCAAGGAATTGGGGTACTTCGAGTGCACAAAATGCAAAGCACATTGATAGAGTGCCAACCCAGCCAATACTGCGCTGCGATCGTGTCACGTGAATGCACTCCGTCCGCCACCGCGCGGAACCGGCAGGTCATGTGATATGGTCTCGGCGCCGTATAAGGTGTGCCTGTTCGTGACGTCGGCTTCGTCTCTTTTGAAACGATATATGGCTGCGCCGCGTAAACGAAACGGCGCTAGTGCCCGCCGCCTTGGCGCCGGCTCGCTGCTCCCTCATAGTCGTATGTAAGAGCAGCGTTGGAACTAACGTGTTAGAAGTAACGACGTTACTGGTAACGCGTTAGTTTCTTGACTAACATACTAACGTACTTGTTAGAATCCCAAATAACTAACGAGTAAAGTAATGTCGTTATTATTTTAGGGAATCTCCTATGAAATTACGTTACCCGTTACTCATTACTTTTGATTAAAAACGGCCGCATGATTGTTTGATAACAAAATAATTTTTATTCTGTACACTACGTAAAAGTGGCACGAAAAAACCAACAAAGATTTGTATAAGCGGCGTCACTTCCAACTCCTTCGGAAGACACTTTTAACGTTCCCCGACCGAGCCCAAAAGGCACGAGATTATCGCTGCTCGAGGACGCTTAGGGTCCCCCCCCCTTCCCCTTCACTGCCACCGCACTTCCCTTATAAACAGCTGTTACTGCGGAAATGCTCGACAAAGGGCCACCATGCTGAGGCGCGCACGGCTACGCAGCGAGACTGATGCCCAAACCGCTAAAGTCAGATGGGTCCCTGTCGTTTGCGGTGAAGGGTGAAAACATCCAGCAAGCAAGCAAGCACCTGCGTAACATGTTTTCCGTCTATTCTGAATTCATAACCGTATTCACTATCACGTCGAGAATTCGGTTCACGGTATTACTTCCCATTACGAACTTATCAACTTTACGAGCCACTCACATTACAAATTCATCGTGTTCACGAGCCATACACCATCACGTCACAAATTCATTGAGTGATTCACACCACAATGAATTCTATTAAATTCACGAAGTCATTCAGAATATCAACAGATCATGAGTTCATTCAAATTCACGAAGTCATTCACCATGACATCACGACTTTATTCAATATCACATCACGAATTCATTCAAATTCACGAAGTCGTTTGCCATCACATCACGACTTCACGACTTCATTCACCATCACATCACGGCTTCACGACTTTATTCACCATCACATCATGAATTCATTCAAATTCACGAATTAATTCACCATCGCATCACGAATTCACTGAAATTCACGAAGTTATTCACCATCACATCACGAATTCATTCAAATTCACAAAGTCATTCACCATCACATCATGATTTTTTTCAATTTCAAGAATTCATTCAGAGCCATTCAGATTCACGCCGTGAATGTGAATGAAGGTGAATGGGCGAGTTGATGAATGAATTTGCCGGGGTATGATAGCGACAGCGCTCGCTGCGGCCCGTGCTTCTTAGCCAATCGGTAGCTCGGTTTCTTTCTCCGGGAAACGCGGTATTCTGTGCTTTCCCGGGCGGACGCTCATTTTTAATGGCGCCAAAAATGTAGATAAAGAAGCAAACTTTAGAACACCGTGCTTTAGAACAAGACCAAAATGGCCGCGCTTGGGCGCACACCGGTGGAGCGCGGAAGGCGCGCGTTTCGACGTCGGTTTTCTCTTTCGGGAGGTTTTGGGCGCGTTTCACGCGATGTAATTATCGTTTTTTTATACTTTGAGTTTGAGTTACGCTATAATATTTTGGAGAGAGGTGCTTGAATATGTAAGGCACCCAAATACAGAATTTTTGAAAAATTAACTTTTTTGCGATTTTTCGAATTTTTAGGACCCGCGTCCCCCTTAATTGGTTGCCTAGACTCACGTGACTAGGTCACCTCAAATGTTTAACTGCGAAACACTATAGAGCTCTGAAGTTTGGGCAGCACCTCTGGCGATGAAAATAAAATATTTAGATCCCAACGAGGCACGTGAGAAACGTTTAGGACGAACAGATCGACAAGAATAACCCTTCATTAAGGCGTGACCTGTCATATTGGCAGGTCCCGTATAGTGAAAGAACTGTGTAACGAGTTTTACAGTGAAGCTGTATATGACTCGTAGGTCGGGTTTCTTTATGTTCGTCGACAGAAAACCATTGGGCGCGCCTTATCTCTTATCATGTGGTTTTGATACTTGTTTCGTTAAGAGAACCCCAAAACAAGTGTCAAAACCACGTGATAAATGATAAGCACGTAGCACTCCCCACATGCATTTCTCGGTAAAAATTGCGGTTGCATAAGCTGCTGCAGCAATGGCAGAGTATGAAACGTGGAGTGACGTCACTAGCACCGCTAACAGTCCGAAGCACATAGCGCTCCCCGCATGCATTTCTTGGTAAGCATTACGGTTGCATAAGCTGGAGGCAACGGCAGCGTACAAAGTCTTTCATATATAAATATAAAAATCGTTCAGCCTTTCCACTGTCGTGAAGAAGGAAGACCAGCGGAGCTGTACTCGATACACTGTGTGCTTCTTCTTCGTTGTCGTCTGTTTTTCACGCTGTTTCCTACGATGAATTCCCACCAACGCGCCCAACTATCCATTCTTCTATTATAGCTGGAAAGGTTGCCGCCATCTACAAGCGACGGCGGAAATCATACTGGTTGTGTGCTTGCCGCCGTCGCTTATAGATGGCGGTAGCTGTCCAGGTAGGTTTGTGTCGACATACACAGACACGATCCTGGGGAACCTAGCTCTTACAGCTCCGCTGTAAAAATTTTTGGTACTGTGCATTTACTTTTTTTCGTCAATCATATGGTATAGACCCTTTTGCTGTTTACAAACATGAACTGCCGCTTGCATCCCAAGTGACTTCCAGTCGCACCGTCTTTGCAAGCCTCTTAATGAGTGCCTTCTGCTACACAATATTACATCTTGGAGAAGGGAAGTTGGTTTACAAGAATACCTACTCGAAACATTTTAACAGTTCTCACACTTCTTCGTTCTTTTGGCATTCACCTGGAGAATTGGTGGTTAAACGTTTCATCTACATTTCAAGCAGCGGTGTTAAAGTGGCCTTTGTTTATTTTTTTTGTAAACCGGAAGTTCTCTGGGACAACAAAGACTGGAGCACCACCTAGTGGCGTTTGCCATAAAAAGGATCTACAGTGCAGTGGGTAATTGTTGCAGGTGATACCTCAGTTTCGCTGGCCAACCACCTTCACAACGTAAATTGAAGCCTTAATTTTTTTTTTTTTTTTTTTACCATGCAGTAGTGAAAGGTTAAGCATTATATTGAGAATGCTTCTCAAGTGCAAACTCGGGCCTACAGAAAGCTGAAAGCGGCCCTCTTTTGTCGTGCACAGACACGCAGCGCGTGCTGAGGCTGAGCTTGGACGAGTTCTCGCTGGCCAAGTTCTACCTGCTTTTCGGCATCAGCAAGGTGAAGTCGACGGCAGTGACGGCCTTCCGCGCCAACTGCCGGCACGGACTGCTGGACCGGTCCTTTGCCTGCGCCAGCCCCGACCAGGAGCGAATGCCTCTCTCTTTCCTCGAGATTATCACAGATGCCCTCCTCGAGATCATGGAGGTGCGTTGGCTTTGTCTTGTTCAAGGCACAACACAAACGTGCCCGAGGGGCAGTCATACTTCATTTGCGTGAATATGAGATAAACCTTCCTTATAATGAGGTATGTTTTTCGAGAGCTAGTGGGTATGTTTGATCTTTAATTTTGGTGGTCTTCAAACAGGCTTCTCGTTGTCACACTTCAGTCCTGCAAGCCTCCGCCAGGCTGTCTTTGGCTCGGCATAATTGTGCTGTGCGACGTAGATACGTCACAGGTGTTGTCTGCGGCTCCTGGTTGCTCTGTCCATGTTGCGTGACATCACAGGTGTTGGGAGGAGTCACTTCAGCCAGAAATAGATTTGTGTCATGTTCTCACTTGATGTGGAAGATTGTGTAATTATAATTCATGTGTCTGGATCCAAATGAATACAGCAAAACTTAAGTTTTAAGATTGTAATTTTTAGGATAGTTCTCCAAAGCCGAGAACTTTTCTAAGCCCATTCTCATTTCGTCACTCCCGTGACATGGCTAGTTGAAATGTAAAATGTGATGTGCAAAGCCATCTCATGCTATATAATCTCTGTAGTTTTCTCTCTTCGGGTAGAGAGCAGATAGTGCGTGAACAAGAGGGGGAAGGAGGGAAATGGTACATCGGCACTCGTGCTGTCATGGAATGTTTCTGGAATTAGTAGCGTTGTTGGGTTAACATTGCATGTGCTTATACCTGTGGGGATTTCTCTGACAACACGGGTTGTTTTGGGTTTTGCAGGCCTGCATGAAGAACCTTCCAAACTGTGACTGGCTTTCTCAGTGGACGGCTTTGGCAAAAAGGTAATAACACAGCTGCATTTATCAATCGTTGCCCAACTTAATTTTGTTTACAAGCACAGTTTACCAATACCGCTTGGTGGTTCACTTTAGTAGGAAACTTCACTGAGTCAATATCACCGCCACATTAACGACATAGTAAAAGGAAGAAATTTTCTTCGTTCCGCTTTTAGACTTGCTTGCGAAGGAAGACGAGGACAGGAAAAGTAATGACGGCATTGGCGTTTCATTTATATATACCGTATTTACTCGCACAATGAACGCACTCGCGTAATGAACGCACCCCCCAAGTCGGCTCTCAAAATTTCGACTTTTTTTTCCCTCGCGTAATAAACGCACTCCCAACTCGGACGTCAAAATTTTGACCCCCTCCTCCACGCGCGCGAAATGAACGCACTTTTCTATCCTGGTGCAGCGAGGTCGCGAATGCATGTGCAGCGTGAGCGAACAAAACGCCTTGTGAAACGCGTTAAAAAAATAAAAAAGATCCAACAAAAGCAAAAAAAAAGCATGAGATATTTTTTTTTTTGCACAGCGCAGTTTGGATTTTGGGTTGCGCGCCGCGCGCAAGGAGTTAAGAAAGAGAAGCGGAGAAGCCCTCGCCTAAGCAAAGCGAAACAAAACAGCTTGCGAAAGGCGGCGAAAAAAAAAATTCCACAGAACCAAGAAAAGAAAAAACAAAACAGTTTTTTTTTTTTTTGCACAGCGCAGGTTGGTCGCGAGCCGCGCGCGTCGCGCAAGAAGATAGGAAAGAGAAGCGGTGAAGCCCTCGCCTAAGCAAAGCAAAACAACTTGCGAAAGACGGCAAAAAAAAAAAAATCCACGGAATTAAGAGAAAAGAAAAAAGCATAAAGAGGAGCTCTTTTCTTTTTTCGCACGACGCAGTTTGGTTCCAGGGTCGCGCGCCGCGCGCAAGGAGATAAGAAAGAAAAGCAGAGAAGCCCTGGTGCAGCGAGGTCGCGAAAGCGTGGGCAAACAAAACAACTTGCGAAAGGCGGGGGGGGGGGGGGACACAAACAAACACAGAAGCAAGAAAAAAAAACATGGAGAGGGGCATTTTTTTTTTGCGCATCGCAGTTTGGCTTTGGAGTCTCCGCGCCGCGCGCAAAGAGATAAGAAGTTACGTCGATTTTTGCCGGATAAAAGGTCCGTTCATTATGCGAGTAAATACGGACGCAAAACTTTTACCTCGCGTAATGAACGCACCCCCCAACTTTGCCTCGATTTTTCGGGAAAAAAGTGCGTTCATTATGCGAGTAAATACGGTAGGTCGTAGCTCTCCTATCTTATGTAAATTTGTTATCTTGTGGTTTCCATGCCTACCGTAGGCTGTAGCAGTTCAAGTTGTCTCCATACAGTGCATAACAGACCCTTTCAGAAATTTAGTCTGGCCACTTTAAACACTAGCACTTGAGTGTATGCCACCCATGCCACACTAATGGGGGCCTTCTTAGAGCTGACGAAGGAAAAAGTTGAAAATGCCCCTACACATACAATATGAGGCTTGTGTATTTCGGATAATATTACTAGAGGCCAAATTTTTAGGCATTAAAAAAGCATGTTCTAGGCGCCAAAGCGAGGCAGGCAAAACAATGTTTTAGCATTGTTTTGCATATGACATGTTTCTAATGTCGTATTCTGTCACCTGCTGTAGACCAGCGTGGGGCACAAACTGGAAACGAGTAGTGTTTTGCGAATACTGTAAATGACTAAATATTCGCGTGAACCTAATTTTCGCGAATCGTATACAATTCACGAAAAATACGTCCCGCGAACAATTCGGGCAATATGTGAACGCTACGGAAGCTACACTCGATCGCGAAAATTAGAACCTGCGAATAATTTCAAATTTTCAGCTTTGGCCCGATTCACAAAAATTTGAGCCCGCGAAAATTAAGTCGTTTACAGTATTTGAAATATTGAATAATAGTTTCGAATAATCGGTATTCAATACTCGCTTTGAGAGATGAACTACTGATACAGCCGAGCCCGGTTGTACCACGCAGAGTATTTAAAATTATTGTTTATATCGAAAAGTCCAAACATCCCCTTAAAAATCACATGTAATATGATACAAATGTTTTTTGTTTTTTTTTGTATTGAACTTCTATGGAGGGGACACTGGATATAGCAAACGAAGCTCGGCCGCCCGTTGCTTTTCCTGTGATCCAATTGCGCTTCGATTGCGCTTGTGGCGAGCACATAGCATATAGCTTGCATTGCGTCGCCTTTGAATTTGATGTATCCAGGCTCGACTGTATTCATATTTTCAAAGTGTTGATCGCGGTGGGCTAGCCCCGCTGAGCGCGCTTCTTTACTGAGCATGGGGACACTGCGGAGAAGCAACACCCAGCGGGAGGAGCGAGCTCTGTGGGTGTTACTTTTCCGCAGTGTACCGGTGCTTGTTAAGAAGTGCACTTAACGGGGTAACCCGCAGCGATCAACACCCGGGAAAGTATGAATATCGCAATTGCCGGGCTTGTAGAAAAGCACACTTTCAATGTGGGATGGTGCACGCAGCACCTAGTGTGTTTAAAAAGAAACGGAAACTTTGTGAATGTTGGTACCTTACGTTGCAGCAAAGTTTTCCAAAATAAACTGTAGCTGTTATGGAAGAGTATGTTTGGCAGATATGGCCCGACAACCAGGCGTTCATCATTCATGATTCGTTTCTTTTATTTCAAAATCAAGATTGAAGAAATAATATTTGCATATTGCAAGATTTGTAAATCCAGGTTTGATTTTAATTCAAATTTGTCATTTACTTGCCATTCCAAGGTATTGGACTTTGAGGTCACACTTCATAAATATAGTTTAGATTAAAATTAGCTTATAAATGGACAAGTGGAAGCTTAGGAACAACCTCCGCAAGTTTAGCTGGGTGTGATTTAAGCATGCTGCAACAGCAGTTAAATACTTGGATAAACCATTCGGTATTCAATTTGAAAATATTCGACCAAAACCAGTATTCGTTCTAAATTCGCTTGGAACTCAAAATCCACTATTCACACATGAGCAGAAATGGGTCACTTCGTCAGCGCTCGGCAGGGACTTGTGTTGAATCACCAAGAACAGGAGTCCCAGCTGAATGCTAAAGCAGCGCTTCAGCCCAGTTCGTGCCCAACCCTAAAAATCCGGCAGGCGACATAGAAACTCCAGCACTACAGCCTCGGTATTTAGGAAGTGTGGGTAGAGACGTCTGGTCTCATAGACTTCCTCCCCGCTTTCAGCTTTGCCTTCCGCTACAACCCGGCCCTGCAGCCGCGCGCCTCATCGTGTTTGGCTGCATCAGCAAGGGGTGACGGACCAGGAGGCGAAGCAGCTGCTGCGGGTGCTGGTGAAGGCCCTGGAGTCGTTCCAGGACCTGCAGCTCATTGAGGCCATCATCATGGGCCTGACCCGGCTGCAGCCCCTGCTGCGCCTCGAGTCCCCCATCCACCGGGCCCTGTTCTGGGTGGCCATCTCGGTGCTGCAGCTTGACGAGATGGCCCTGTACGCCTCGGGGCTCGCCCTGCTCGAGCAGAACCTACAACCCTCGACTCGCAGGGCATGTTCTGAACGCCCGTGAGCTCTTTTTCTTTCTTCCTCCTAGTGGCTTGATCCGCTTTGTAGACGTGCGCGAGTATATGAAAGCTTTCGACTATCGATGTATTGCCTTCAAACTTTAGAGCAGAGATTGGATCGCAGGGCATGTTTGAGACACCCGTGAGCTTCCTTTCTTTCCTCCTCCTAGTGGCTCGATTAATTTTGTAGACGCATGCGAGTATTGAGTATCGGTGTATTCGATTCCAAACTTCAAACCAATTTGGATCGCAGGGCTTGTTTGAGACACCCAGTGAACTTCTTCCCTTTTTTCTTCCATTGGCTAATTGCTTTCTGTACATATGCACAAATATTTGAAACTTTGAAATATCAGTACCCTAATATCCCGAGTCATCGCCCACCCCTGCTGCCACCTGAAATTCATAGAAAAAGTGGGGTGGGCCATGTCTCAGTGGGTGAGCTACAAAAAGTTAATAAAAGCGGAGAAAGCCGCCCAGTTTTCTCTCTCGATATCTAGCGCTCGCTACGCAACAGATACATTAAACTCAAAACTCGATTTAGTTTTATTGTTTTATAGAAAAAATGCTCACGAAAGAATGTTTTATTACCGCGAAGTCCGTTGCTTGCATCTGCGCTAGGAACGCCACACGATCTGCATAGAGCACGAACGTTTGTTCCGTGAAAACACGTCACCACTATGTTCTCCTAGTTAGTAAAAAGAAGAAAAGAAAGAAAATTCTGCAAGAAAATAGAAAAACCAACCAGGCGCATAGCGAGCGAGCGAGCGAGCGCGACCAAAAGAAGCGACGAAGAGCGTGCTGAAAGCGGAAAAAGCTGGCGATCACGTAGCAAATACTTTAGCGTCGGGCCAAGTCGGGCGCCTTGTCAATCATAAGCTCTTGCGCAGCTTTCTTGTTTTTTGCGTACATGCGTGCGTCCATGCCGCGGCGTGCTATCAATAGGGGTTTGGGACGCTCTACTAACGTCTGTGTAGGGCGTTCCAGAAAAGCTTTATTTACCTGTTGGCTTTGTCTAAAACATTGCCCAACAGCGGTCGCGACGTGCGCGGAGAAGGAGCGGGTTAGCTGACGACCTTACCGGCGGAGACAGACTTCGACCTTACACTCCGCGGTTACATCCCAAAATATGGGGCGTACGCTTACCTCGCGATTCCTGACTGGGTTAATGCTTGTGTTATCTTTCGATTCTTTTTTTTGTCGGATCGATATTTTCGTAAGCAAAACAAACTTTTATTTTGTTATCTTCATCGTTTTCTTTTCGCATGGATACACTACCACTTGGAGTGCTCATGCGAAAAATGCGTAAGCAAGAGAGCCTTTCTCTCCGATTTACTTTGTCACGGACGTCCTCAACTGTAAGGTCCGCGGCATCATGTTAGGTAGGATGAGTGTTTGCAGATCGCGGAGTCCGCGTTGAGAGTATTTGAAGGGGTGGGCGATGACTCTGTGTTTTCTAAAATCGATATTGCCCAAAAATTGGGGTGGGCGATGACTCGGGGATGGTGATGACTCGGGATATTACGGTATATTCGATTAGGACTTCAAATGAAATTGTGGCATTCAAATTCCTAATTATATATAGAATAATTATAATTTTAATATTTTAAAAATATCAGCTTTATTGAGTTTGTTCCTAATGCACTATACTCCTTTGGCACGGTATGAGGCAAGGAAGCAACAGCTGTGGCCGCACTCCAGAGTTATAATTTGTGGCTCTTTGCATTGCATAAATAAAATGAGTGCAAAGAGTAGGGTGACCGAGCCGTTAAAACAGGGCGTTCCGTCCCGGGACAGTCCTGTTTTAAAGGTGCATTTCTGCCGTCCCGTCATTTTTTGCAGTGAAGCCTCACGTCCCGTTTTCGTGGGAACGTGCGTGCATAGTTGCGAAATCGAGTGCTAAGCAAATGGAAGAAATCATAATAAATAGATAATACTTTTATAAAGAATAAACATACTACATACTATAAGAATGTTACCTTCCATAGAGTAAACTCAGAGCACTTTCTGTGGTTCCATCTGTCAATAGGTTCTGTTCGACACACGCTTGTTGGGGGGACTTTTCTACCGTAAAGTTCCAAAAGAATGCCCACCCAAATTGAAGAGATAACAAAAACATGGGATGGGCTATCTTTGAAGATGCCACAGCAAAGCTTAATCAAAAATTAATGATAAGTACCCTGGCACTGGCTACAAACCACGTGACGCGTGAACTGACACCGGAGATTGCGCACACCGCAACTTCGCGTTTTACGATGCGATAAACACGTGAGAATTTCCTACGAACTCCTGTGTCACGGGAAAGGATACCGCAGGTTGCGGACACAGCAGATTTGCGTTTCACGGCGTGCGAAGGACCCGCGTGAAACCCAGAGAGAACTCTCATCTCACGGGAACGAATACCGCAAATCGCGGACGCAGCAGATTCATGTTTTATGGTGCATAAACATGCGGGAACCTGTTACAAACTTGCCTGTCACGGAACCGATGTCTAGGGCGCAGATCACAAGCGAAAACGTGGGAATCCGCTCCAGACTCGTATGTTACGGGAACAAATACCGCAGATCGCGAACGCAGCAGAATGTATTTCACGATGCAATATACACGTGGGACCAACTCGCCTGGAATCGAGATAGTGGGCAAAAACACGGGAATCTGCTACAAACTTTATAGGGGTCTTTCGTAGATCGTTTTCGCCGTCTTGCAACGCTCTCTGCAACCTACTATGATATTCGGAACTCTACAGTGAAGGCCCTCGGCGCGCGGGTGCAGTAGCGGCTTCTTTGTTGCAGAGGGCTTAGCGAAGGGGGAAATGCGGTTTCTGAGCCTCCCTTATGTCACAGGAACGGGTACTGCAGATTGCGGACACACCAGATTCACATCTTGGCGGTGCAACATACGTGCAGGAACAACTCGCGTGTTAGCGGGAGCCGATATCGCGTGCGCAGATTGCGGACAAAAATGCGGGGACTTGCTATGAACTCGCTTGTCAGACGTGCCAGTACAGCAAATTGCGCAGTGATGCATTCCCGTCGGACATAGCGTGACGTCCGACGGGAAATCTGGGGGTGGGCAATGTTTGGGAATTTTTATGTTACACATATTTAGCCAGGAAAACGGGATGGACGACCTTTCGGGGCGGGCGTTCTCTTGGGGCTTTACGGTATATTACTCTATTTGGCATGCTTAAGTTTTGTATAAAAATGAAGAAAGAGGTGGTTGTATTAATGACTAATTGGAAGAACTTTGGGAAAGCATACATTTGTACAGTGAACTGAATAGTAGCAGAGCTTGCTTTAGCCGATTTCAGAAAAAATTTGCTCGATTTTCACTATTGCTAACCTAAAACTGGCTCATTTAAAAAAAAATCAGCAGAACCCATCCTTTGGGAATGATTATCTACATTAATGCGAATAGCATCAAACGGTGCGGAGTTATGCGCGTTCGTCAGGTGGCCGGCACACTCTAGATACGCCAGCCCACTCTTGAGGCGATTCTAAATTTGTTGACACTTTCACAGCCCTGCGCACGATCTCCGCAGCCCAGCACGTGCGTTTGTGTCACTTAGGAAGGCGAGCAAAGCACGCGCACATACGCACAAACACTCAAAATGGTACCGACCAGACTTTCTGGCGTCTCAGCTAGTCTCAACCAACGGTACTCTAAACGGTTGTTTATATCTTTACCATAGGACGCGCTTTACAGCGCTGTCACAGGCTACGGTGGTGCGCGCGTTGCCATGCACGAGGGCTCATCCCCGCTTCTCGTGAGGCTGAGCTACGGCCGCTACATCACCCTCTCCCGAGCGCGGGAGAGGGTGAGCTAGCGGCACGTGCTCAGCCTCACGAGGCGGAATGAGCCCTCGTGCATGGAACGCGCGCCACCGGGTAGCTGTGACAGCGCTGAGCGCGTCCTATGGTAAAGATATAAACAAACGTTTAGAGTGCGTTGAATGACTGCCTTCATAGCTCTGTGGTTAGCGCGTCTGCCTGCTGATCAAAGGGTCAACGGTTCGAATACCCAGCCGGCGCCGGTCTTTCATTTATTTATCGACCCGCGGCGTGAGGAGTTAGATAGCCAGATATGATGACATAGATACATAGACGAAAAGTGCGTGGCAAGTATCAAAGAATGCTATTCGCATTAAAAAAAAGAAAAGAATCTTTTTATTTCTATGAAATGAAGGAATGCCAGAGCGTGTGTGTTGGATTATGCGCCAAACCAGAGCTGCTGCAGTGACAACACCCGAACCGTGTCCTTTGGTAGAATGCAGTTCAGAAATAGAATAATCCAAGCGGGTTCCCAAACCTGGGTTCCCAAATTCCGAGGTTCCTGGAAAGCCTCGTTATGTTCCACACCGAGCCCCGGGGAGTTCTCGGCTTGGTCCCTTGTCCCCGAGCAAAGTGTTATTCCCATTCACGTTTTCTTCTAGCAGATCCCAAGCCATTCACTGATACATAACTATTTGCACGGACACTTTCTATCATAAAAAGGGAGCAGAGTGAGATGCACACGTTTGAAGACCAAGGAATGATGATGCGTGATGATGACGGCTGGCGAAAAACCTGAAGCACGCCATGATGAGCACCGGGGCCAGCAGGTGGCACTTCAAGCAGCTGGACCACTGGGTTGGACTCAGCTTCAGCTTCCAGTTTCCACTTTGCTTGAGGTCGGGCACCTCCTCAAAGGTGGGGGCCCCTTAAGCTGCCCGTACCAACTCGGTGGCTCAAGGGCGTGCGGCGGCACTAGATTCTTCTGAAAGCAGGGATGGTGGAGATCTTTGGTTCATGGGGAAGACGGGGCTCGAGGAAGGAAGGAAGGAGGGGAGGGGAGGGGAAGGGAGGGGGAGGGGAGGGGAGGGGAGGGAGGAGGGAGGAGGGAGGAGGGAGGAGGGAGGGAGGAGGAGGGTAGAGAGAGCTTACAACTATAACCGGTAATTTGACTAAGAAAAGATGGTGTAGTTCAACGAGAGTAAATTCGAATTCAAATCAAAACACATCATTTCACTGTCCTATGCTCAAGCTGGCATAGGGACAGTGAAACATCATTAGGTGCCCTGGCTATTATGCCAAGTGCCTGAAAATGCCCTTAAAAGTTTTTTATGTCTTTCTTGCATGTTGCTTAGATGTTGCTAGAAAAGGACACTGAAGGTCAGACCCCAAGGCAACAGAGAATCCTGTCGTTTCAGGCTTCCGGCATCCCACGGCCACGACTGTGTCGCGGACCGCACGGGTCTTGAGCATGCTTCTGGGCATTGTGGCGAAGCCACACAAGAGGTAGGTTGGCACCTGGGTCCTTCGGCGGTCAATTTGGTGCTGCACCATCACTGCACTTGTCATTGGTACAGTGTTCTAGAAGGGGAGTAGTGGCAAAAGCGAGGCCAACGTCAATGGGAGGCGCTGTGCCGAAAAAAGCGGACGGCTGCCTGTGGCGCTGCAGTCGACAACTGGAGGAGAAAACATGCTGCATCGGTTGCTTCCTCTCGCGTTAGCAGCCATCGGGTGCTCTTGGCGGACGCCGCTTGTCCAAAAGATTGGATGTACGCTGATCACTCCAAAGCACTAACTGCTGAAGTGATGGCATTTTATGTTGCCACTAGGCTGCATTTCTTTGTTAAGTCACTCAATCGTGCCCAGAGTACAGAAGCATGAAGCGGCAAAATACCTGAAGCTCGATCAGTCGATCCGCATAGCTTTTTCGCCCAGTTTTGTCATCAGAAGAATCTGTTACTTTCAGTACCTTCAGCAAATTCTACTTTTGTAATTGTGCCATGCCCTTCTGTGCTGTGCAACTAATTGTATTATTTCCTAAATGCTTCCATGTGAACATCTTTATTGTGTTTTGTGTGTGTGTGTGTATTGTCATGGGTGTTTGTTTGACGTGAACGTGTTTTTGTTCGTCACTTTCCTCGTTCGGTTTTATAGGATGCATAAAGTCGGATGCAGCTCTGAAGCGTACATGTTTTCAAGCTAGTTTTTTTTTATCTGGTGCATGCGAGGCAGAGCTTTTTGGCTCAATATCATCTTCATGATAGAATTTAGCTATTTTCTTTAGCCGTTGGAAAGTGAAATTGTCGGAACTTTTCCCCTTATTTATTTGGTCGTGTTCTTAGCAGCATTCATTTCTAAGTTGAAATAAATGTTGTGTTTTTGTGGTCAGGGTGAAAAAAATCAGGATATTTTTAATCAAATAATTCAGCTTTTTTATTTGAATCAAACTTACGTGAATTAAATCTCTTCAGCTAGAAATTAGTGACTTTTTTATCACTGGATGTGTTTTCTTTAATGGCTGCCTGATATAAATATTTCCTGCTTGATCATTATTTACTTCAAATACAAAATAAATACCCATGGGAAGCACACTGATAGGCAAACGGTAAATAAAAAAATGTTTTCAGTATTGTTTTGGGGAAAAGTGTTTGATTTAATTCATTATAGCCAAATCGGTGCGACTTAAATCTTTATAGCCAAATTGGTGCGATTTAAATAATTATTTAAATCAAGATTTAAATTATCTTGATTTTTATTATCCACCCTGTTGTGGTACAATTATATCAAAGCATGTAATGGAATTCATTGTTGTTTTCTTGCTATGGCAAAACAAGGAAGGAAGTGTTTTCATTGGGAGTTACGGCTGCAGATCAATGGAATAAATTTAAGAACACAAACGTTAAGCAACTTCTGCATATATGAACAGTGAGCAGCTAAGGAAACCAGGCATAAGCTTGAATTTCTCTCCCCAACTTGCAAGCCAGTCCGCCAGTAAAGAACATGACACTAAAATAATTTTGGTAGGATCTAGTAGTTTTCATTCATCGGGCAGAACTAAACTGACGGGAAATACCAATAATAAACTACCCATCACCGAACCCTCAATCTACCTCGGAATGTAAAGCTAGCCGTTGGGATCCGACTTCATAACTGAGCGTATAAACTTAAAAAATGCATGAGCGTGAATAGCATATGCTTTGAGGAGTGGGCCATTTTTTCATAGAAAATTTCTGGACATTGCTCATAACTCATATAGCGTCTAAGTCTGAATGTTAGCACCTTATCTGGATCTCTGGAGCTACAGTCGGGGGAGACTGAGCTGACAGAGCATTCACCTTTAGCAGTGTTGGGAAGTACTTTAAGTACATTGTACTTAAAGTACTACTTCAAGTAGGTTTAGGAAACTTGTACTTTACTTGAAGTACATTCTCTGAGTATGTACTTGTACTTTACTTAAAGTATTTTTTTTCTGGTACTTTCCGAGGAAAGTACAATTCCCGACTTCAAAGTACATTCCCCAAATTTGGTTTTGTTAAATTTGTATCACGAAATGATGCTTTGTCAACTCCGAAGAAATACTGGGAGGGATATTCTACTCTCACCAGAGACGTGAGCAGACGACGCATCGCTCCGCTTGTTCTGGGGCGGCTTTCCAGTAGCTTTTTGAACTCTCGCTACTTCTCGGTCGGTCAGCGCAAGCGAGGAGGTTTAAAATATTATGAGAGCAAAATTAATCATAATCTAGCACCTGAAACTGTGGTGCGGAACAATTAAACTTTCAAGTCGAAGAAAAAGACAACAGAGGAGAACGTCACAATGTTTTGAGACATTCTCTTTTGTCTTTTCCTTCGACTTGAAAGTTCCTTAATTTTTTCGCACCCCAATCTCAGGTGTCACATTATGATTAATTATCACCAGCTCGCTTTCACACTCACTGTTTTTTTTCATTAAAGAGAGGACACTCCTCTATGAGAGGATTGCTTGCGGAAGCTACGGGGCTGACGTCATGCTCTCTCCTAGTACATTTAACCCCCTTGGGTGCAACAATCCAGTGCAAGCGGCGCCAAATTCAGAAGAGGGACTTCTGAATTTGGCTCCATTCCTGAAAATAACTACTCTGTGGCCACTTGACTTTATCAAATATTCGCCGCTGTTTTTGAAAATAGGTCATGCACCCCTGATTACCCCTGGGCAATGCATACCAGTTAAAAATCACTGTATAGGGGAATTAAAGGACATCATGAAAGATTGTGTTAAAATACTTGTACTTTACTTTTAAAGTACATTGTATTTATAGTACTTTACTTCAAGTACATTGCACCCAGTGTACTTACTACTTTACTTGAAGTACATCACGTCTCATTTACTTTGTACTTTACTTGAAGTACCTTTTAGATGTACTTTACCCAACACTGGCCTTTAGTTTATTTTTGTTGTGGCGCCATAGGCGTGTAGTGTTTCAAGCTTGCCACTTGTGTCATGCTGAACACAGAGAAACACTTCGCCACTGCATGATACCTTCTAGGCATTTGAAACACTCTTCCGTTCAGTCTGACGACCGCAAAGCTAATAAAATGATATATAAAATGGTGTGCTGCCAAATAGCCGACGCCCCCATCTTTCCAAAGCCACTGCTCAGGGAAAACTACGCCAGCGCCACACAGCGGCATCCGCTTCAAAGGCCTCACGGGGGGCACACCGTATTTTCCTCTACACCCCTTCTAAGACACTGTATCATTTTCAAGCCGGCTGTGCTGATGACCCTAATGTTCACCCAACATTACTTTGACTTAGTTGCAACTTGGTTGCAACATAATAACATGCCACAATGTTTGGGCTATGAAAAATTTAGCTTTTAACTTCTCTGAGAGCTCCTTTGGAAGTAATGCTCTTTAATCGGGCTTTTTGTTTTAGATTCAATAGGCTATTTTTGATTACTGTTTGAAACTAAAAATGGTCAGTAGCGGGTATAACTTCGAACTTGAGATAGGGTGAGGGTGTGGACTGCTGCAGATAAAATTGCTATTTAGTATTTGTGTAAGGCTTAGAGGAGCCACCAGACCAAAGATATGAATGGTTTGCAATGTATCTGCTATACAAGCATAATTTTGGATGATCTCTTTATTAACTAAAACTAATAAAAAAAAAGGAAAGGAGAAGTCCAAACTCCTGTGTTGTGAGCAGTTTTTTTTTTATGCTGTGTGCTAAAGTTGTTGGAACAAACAAGTTTTACATTTGGTTTCTGTTTTTCTTGCAGAGACAAGTTCGAAGTGAGCCCTGAGAGCGTGGCATATCTTGCAGGTAAGCACATTTCCAACGCTGTAGTTCTCGCTGAGAACCATTGATCTTGACCCAAGTGTTGCAGACCTTTGTTAACATAATACCATATTTGCACGAATATAACGCGACCACGAATATAACGCGAGGGCAGGTTTTCATGCCCTCAAAAGAAAAAACAAATTATTAGTATTATAACGTGAGTTGAGGCAGCGTCAATTTCTTGCACGTGGGAGTATAGCAGAAGTGGAAAGTCAGTAGAAATAGAAGAAATATCAGTTTATGTTTTGACTGCACTCATCCTGACTGCTCAAGTCCTTCGTTTACAATCCACTTGGCGACTACGCAGATAGGCAGCAGCCACGGCACTGCTTGTCTGGTAGTTCCTTTTTCTTCGGCGTGGACTCCTCGGCAGCCCACAATCCAAGCAAAGCATGAAACAGAAGCACCAACACACAAACACCAGACCACTCCTGGAGCAGTACCTAAAAAATGCGCAGGCAGAAAAAATATTGCTGAACCCGATACACGATCACACTTCTTGTTCTGGTCCCTCCGCATAAACAAACCTCGTGTTGCACAATAATGCGGTCGATGCGGTCGGTAGTCTTTTTGACTTGACTTGGCCTGGCTTTGCTTGAGCTTGAATTGGCCAGTGCCCGCATTCCCGCATAGGCGCGGAGCACCACTGATCTCAATGACAATTGCTGGATCGCGCATCCGGCTCCCGCCAAGTGAAGCCACCGGACGCAACTATCGCTGGGATCACGATTTGTGGTTTGCCGAGCGTTTTTGCTGGTTTACAAGCGTGCTGTAAACACGTTTTTCTATTTGTTACGTCGTCATTCGCCGAATAAGTTTTTAAGACTGTATTGTTGAGGCTCGTTGTGAACACGTGGAAATTTACCGAAAGCGCGGTGTCGCAGGAAAAAGGCACAACTTGTCGAAAGCAAGGGTCTGGCGGCGTGTTCAAAGCTTCCTTGGCACATCAAAGTGCCGAGTGTCTCCGATGCCTTCGTGCGCTTGGATACCAACCAAGAATCGACGCTGTGTGGATGTGTTTTGCGGGTGCAATGTGCGTGAAGCTATATCGAAAAGGTACAACTCGTCAAAAACAAGTGTATCGCCGGTCTCAGCGGGCGTGATCAAAGCTTCTTTGGCACGCCGAGTGATGCATCTTTGTGCCTTTGCATGCTTGGATACCGATCAAGAATCGCGCCGCACCAAAGTTCTGAGCGTGTGTCGGCGTAGATGCCTTTAGATCATTTATATCTATATCGGCCATGAAGTTCTGGATCGTCCAGCTCTTCCGGTGAGTTGCTATCAATAAAAGAAGGGAGATCTATGCGTGTCGCTTATGTACTACTAACCATGGCATATGTTCCAAATCTACTCTAATGGATCACATGGGAGCACAAATAGAGCAAAGCTGTGGAGCAAGGAGGGTTTTTGAAGGCAAAAGTACAAGACGGTGAGAATGAAAATCTTTAGAAGCGCGGCCTATATGGTCGCGTGCAATTAAGTAAGTTGATAATGAGCCAGCACTGATCAGTGATAAGGAGCTGTTTTGCGCAGTATTCTGTAAATCGTCTAAGGACGAAAAAGTTCGCGGTGGCACAGCTCGGCTATGCCAGGATATACGTAGCGTGAGCTTATGCGCACAAAATGAGAGCGCTATCAAGCAGCTCCGGTGCAGCGCCAGACTTGGCTACTGCGCAGCGGAGGCACACGGCTGGACACGCAGCGGCGCCAGTGCGTCTGCGCGCTATGGCGTCACTCCTCTGGAATGCGAAGACCGGCGACGCGCGGCGGTGGCGGTAGAGCCACGCGGCGGGGCGGCTCCGGCACGCCAGCTGTGCGCCGTGTGACGTCACTGCTCCTCGCGCTTGCGCAGATTGGTGAGGCGCCGCGCTGGCCGCTGGTGCTAGGCGGCTCGGCGGCGGCGGCGGCTCGGCCTTGCCAGCTGTGCTCCGTGTGACGTCACTGCTCCTCGCGCTTGCGCAGCACGGAGTACGGCTCATTATGAAAGCCACGCGAAACTGCTCAACCTCGGCCAGTGTATCTAACGCTACAAAAGATGTATCTTTCCCCCATCTTCCGTCGCTAGTGGACGCTGGATTAAGCTCGTTCCTAAACCGCGAGGGCCGCAAGTATACAGACGTCAGGGTAAAGTAAGACGCTGGTCCAGAGGCACATAGGCTTCACGCACATCGCACTCGCAAAACACATTCACACGGCGTCGATTCCTGGTCGGTATTCAAGCATGGAAGGCACAGAGACGCGGCACTTTGGCGTGCCAAGGAAGCTTTGAACACGCCGCCAGACCGGCGAAACTTGCTTTCGACGAGTTGTGCCTTTTCCTGCGGCACTGTGCTTTCGTGAAAATTTCCACATGTTCTCAACGGTAAGTATCACGCCTCGCACAAGATCTTAAAGAACGTCTTCCGCAAATGACAATGAACGAGGTAGAAAACGTGTCTCACAGCATGCTGGAAAACACGCAGCATAAAGGCTAGCAAAACCGAAAATCGTATCCCAAGTGAGTGAAGTGTGGTGGCTTCACTCGCGCTGCAGCGAACAAGCGGGGAAGCGCGATCCAGCAATTGTCATTGAGATCAGTGGCACGCACTGAGTTTCTGCGGCATGTGCGCATTGTACAAACACAAAAGCAATAAAAATGCTTTTTTATGTTTTCTATTGGCCCCTTCACGTGGCCCAATAGCTAATAAATTCACTTCCACAGCCCCACTTCTTTTCCTACCTGATCTCCTGCATTGAGCCGGAGGGATGGCTTTCTCCAGACTTCGCGTGCCTCGTGGCTGAACTCAATTCCGAATATAACGCGAGGTGCGTTTTGGAGCACGTAATTTCGAAAAAAAAACTCGCGTTATTTTCGTGCAAATACGGTATTTAAAGGGCACTGACAGGTCAAAATCCTATTTTTTTTATTATCCGAAACGATTGAAAATGATGCCTGGACATTGCCCTCAAAATTTGAAACTTGGGAACTCAGTATTTGTGAAGTAAAAAAACTTTCAGCCTTTCCACTCTGGTGAAGAAGGAAGACCAGCGAAAGGTGTACTATGGTGGGAATGAAGTAATGGCCGGCTGCAAGTCGGCAAGCCAGAGTGGAAAGGCTCGAAAGGTTGCTGCCATCCATGAGCGATGGCGGGAACCAGAGAACCGGCAAGCCAGTTGTCTGGTTGCCGCCGTCACTCGCAGTTGGCGGTAGCTGTCCAGAGTTCTGTGTCATCAGGTCATTTGAGGACGGACACGATCCTGGGGAAACTAGCCCTGAACAGCTCCGCTGTAAAAGCAATTTCCAAAAGTCGAATTTGAAGTTTCCCATGCGATCCACGCCAGTGCAGTGACGTCAAAGATTGAGTCGTCCTGCAACTCGAGTTTCTCTCACGCCTCCGTGTCGTGTTCGCCCGCGTCCCGCGATCAACCGCTCCGTGCGTGCCGCCTATCGCTGTGAGCAGACGACGCTTCACTTTCGAGTTTGAAGTTCTTTTAGGGCTCTTTCAGCGATCTCAAATTCTTTGAAACGGTATGAGGTCGAAGAGAACGCGCAGTGGACTTTTGTGAGCGACGTGAGGGGCCACGTCGCTCCGGTTCTGCGTGAAAGGCTGTCCCGGCGAAGTCACAACCGAAACTACGGTACACAGACACCAAATCCAGTTGTTTTGACCATTTGACGATTTCCTTTTTGAAGTCTGAGAGGTCGTCGGGCACCTAAAAAGGAGAACTTCGTCCGATTCCCCGACTCACCGATCATCCTCAGTGCTGCATGCGTCGAGCGCCGCCATGTTTTCCGAGGGAGGATAAAAAGCCAGGAGGCGACAGACATCACTCCAGACTCCGATTTTCGGTATTTCAAAAAGAAGGGCCATAGTGCATTCGCAATTGCGTTAAAAAACATGTTTTACAAATGCCGTTATTAAATATTATAGAAATGTCGCTTACAAAGCTTCTAAATTTCATAATCGATTACGTCACAAGTAAAAAGAAGCGAGGAGGTGAGGAGAGGAGAAAGAAGGGTGTCAAAAATAAAAAAGAGTGCGCACGCTTGGAAAACATTTTTTTTTTTGCACTTTGGTATTTTTTTGCATGTTTATGACTACAACTTGCATCGTTTTTGACAACAACAACAAATACGAACTTTGGGGTGTCAGTGCCTCTTTAAAGCTTTGCTTTATTCTATACTGGTGCGACAAAGTCGTTTCTACCTCCACATAATCAGGAAACCAACATCATGGATACTCTGAATCTCAAAGAAATAGAGAAGCTTGGTAACATGAGAGGCTAGCAAACACTCCCTTGACATAGAGTCTCAATTTTAATTTATGCAAAAATAAAACTATAACACGAAGAAAAATAGATGTTCACCTATCGTGGTTGCTTCTTTGGTATAAATTAACTAGAGTTGAAAAATGAAAACTCTAAATTGCAATGATCTAACCACCCTGCAAGTGCTGCGGGAAAATAGCACCCTCATCACTGCTCCGCAAGCACTGGCTTGCCGCACGCAGCACACCTAGCCGAGGAGAAAAGCACTCGTCAAAGCTAAAATACCCATTGTAACAAATTTATAAGAATGTAACCATAATCATTCTGAACTAGATCAAATTTAATATGGCTATTTGATTCCAAGTATTAGAATCAGTATTAGACACTTAGGAGCATCTGTACCCGCACGGCCAATAACAAAGAAAAGGGGCGATTGACTCCCGACAGACGTGGTCGGCAGGCCGAGCTCTCACGTATGTTGTTCCCTCGCAGCACTGGTGTCGGTGTCGGAGGAAGTGCGCAGCCGGTGTCACCTGAAGCACCGGGTGGCGACGCGGGTGGCTTCGGAGGTGCTGGCACGCACCCCGCCCAGCCCGGTGCCGCCTTCCTCCTCTGCCTCCACGGGCTCTGTGGCCGGCGGGGTGGGGCCCCCGCGGGCACACCCCTTGGGGGCGCGGCCCTGGGCCCCTCCCCCAGGGGGGCGGGGCCTTGGCCTCCTCACCCCTGGGCAGCAGCCACCAGCTGCACCCTCTGGGGGCGGCAGGGGGTGCACCCTGTGCCCCCGGTCGCCGGCAGAAGTCCTGGGACCTCCTGGACCAGAATGCCCTTGCGCAGGCCAGGCTGGTCAAGCAGGGGCCCCAGCAGCAGGGACAGCAGGTGGGCAGATCCTTTGTCTCTTGGTGCACGGCGGTGGTGTAGGCTTCCTTCACCGTGCCTTGTAGTGTTTTTTATGCTTTTCTTCTGCTTACATTCAAGCCTAATGTCATTTTCACTTTCGTGCATTGTTCTTAGTCTCGCCGCTTGCCTGTCAGTTTAGACTCCATTAGGCCGTGGTGACCACGAATACACAGGGTGCCCAATTTTTACCAAGTTTCTGATGGCTGTCTCAGGTGCATGTGGAACTCCCGGAGTTCCAAGCGCAGAAAAGACTAGAAACGGGAACCAGACGGTTGTTCTTGGCTCTGCTTTATTGCAAAGAGACTAGGAAGCCCGTCAACTGCACTAACAAGTCGTCGGCATCGCTCATCGTGTGCCAGCTCTTGTGGTGTTGGGCAGGAGATCGGACTATAGGGGCGCTTTATCGAGCTTGTTGTCCCCAGAGCCCGATGTTTACCAACACAGCACTAACAAAGAAATTGAACCTGGCCGAGCACGGTCTGGGCACGAGCGCATCGCTCTGACCAGTGCTTTGGTCGCACGAGGAGCGACCTTCGAATCGTCATCTTCGATTTCTTGAATCAGAAACAAACAAGAAAATACGGTTTGTTGTCCCCACAGCTGAAGTGCACCGCTAGAGGCGTGACTGTTCGATCTCCTCCCCAATAGCACCGAAGCTAGCAGTGGCGAGTTTATTAGAAATAAAGGGGGAGGATTCCTGCGGAAGCGTTCAAAGTAGGCAAAATGGGGAGAGGGCTTAATGGAAGAAGTGGTGGGAAGGTGTGACATAACTGCTGGAAAGTTTGGGGAGGCTGTTAGAAGGGTCATCTTTTTTTAATAAATGATAGTATTTTAGTTTTTACCTTTTTTCTTGAGATAAGGGCTGCGGTGCCCAGTGATTTCTCGAGGCACCAGAACCCCTGACTCCGTGCTCGCGGGACGATTCGGGAGAGTGAGATTGCCTCTTGACCTTCGTTTGCCCTTCTGACCAATAGAGGGCACTTCGGTGCCCTTTGGCAGTGGCTGGGAGAAACTTTCTCGACGTCAGAGTAGCACTTGGGAAAATGCAAGGTCGCACAGGTATGACGTTTGGATGGCCGACGCCACGTGTATGACATGTGTCGGCCTGTGTATCAGGCCTGGCTCTTTGTGAACCGTGTGGAACGATCGTATCGCTGCCATGTTGACCCATATGTTATCTATAGACATAGCCGGCCTTATGTTTATTGAATGCTCAAAAACCAAAGTGGAACTTCTGCTGCTCGGTTGCTCCATGCATTTATATGTTTATTTATTGGGTCAAACACGTAGCAGACGGGCCGACCCGGTCCGGTCTGCTTGACTGCGTACCACGTGGGAGCCGGCTTGCAGGCGGGCGTAAATGTAGAGCACAAATTCGTCCGCTTCTTTGCAGGGTTTGTGGAGACGTCAGAATGCCAAGCTCTGATTGGCTCTGATTGAAGGATGGTAGGTAGACCTCAAAACAAGCTGCCTTGAAGTCTACCCACTATCCTTCAATCAGATCCAATCAGAGCTCGGCGTTCTGACGTCTCCACAACCCCTGCAAAAGAAGCAGACAAACTTGTGCTCCGCATAGGATTTCCCACATGGTCAGTTCGCCTGTGGTGCAGGGTTTCAGTGCTACTACTGTGTGTGCCATAGTCTCACTGGTTGTAAACTCTAACTAAGCATCTTTCAGACATACAAGTGCGAACATCTTTTGGTGTTCCGAGTACCTATTGCAAACATTCTCAAACGACGAGGAATATTTCTGCCGTGGGTTTGGTTCAGTTGTGCATTCTCTGTTCAAAGAACACCGAACTGCTCGATTTCAAAGTCTGAAAGTGTAGCTCGCTACCAAAACTCGAAAGGAAACCCAACATTTTGAAACCAACTCGGTTTCTTCTTCAAGGGTGACTGAAAGCACGCGGAAGTAGCAGCTTCTAACCTCTTCGTCTTCACAAAAGAAAGAAGAAAGAAAAAGAAATTAAAAAAAGGGGAAAAAAAAAGAAATTAAAGAATTGTAAAATAATTTTTTTAGTTATAGAAACGATCATCTCTTCAGCTTTCTCGTCAGGTTGTGGAGGCCAGCTATGTGAACAGAGGGCAATGCGCCCAGGGACCTGTTTAGGTTTCCTGGAGTATGCTGGATTTGCCACGATTCCAAGAAAAGTCTTCTTCGGAAATTGGGCTCTGTGTCCACCACGTGCGCATTCGCCAAAGTCAATGCGATGGTCTAGGGCATCGCAATGTTCGGCGATGGCGTCTACGCTCGCTGCTCAATTTCAGTATTGAACTGGTAGTCAGATCTTGGGAAAAATCCACTGCCTAGCTCTATTCGCCTTTTTGCCATGGTTGCACGAGAAGCGTAAATGTGCCATTCGGGGAGAGAAGTATTTCTTTTTCTCGGCGTGACTTCAATGATTTTTTGCAACGATATATCTTAGCTCGCGTTTGTAGTCGTAGCATTATTTGTGAAGCTACACTGTACGACTCACAATTTCTGCTTGTTTTTTGCACGTTGCGCAAACTCCCAAAGTTGACACTTTTTTCTTATTCCCGGTTGGCAACATGTCTAAAGAGAGAACTCCTTTGCAGGAGGTCAGCCAAATTGTAATAAATGCTACTTGGTCTTTGTTCACAAAAAAGATGGGCTCCATTTTGTCCCACGTGGTGTAATTTCGTTAGAGTATTCATTACATGTTAGCGTTAAAACGTGCGCATAAAAGAAATAAAGTGTGAAAAATATGCGAACAGATGTGAGGCACATAAGCCGTGCGTCCTTAATCGTATGCCAAAACTTTGCTCGGTAATTTGTCTCCTTTAGGGAGACTCGCAAGCAAACATGTGCGCTAATGTGAGTCGTATGGCACGTCTCCACATGTGCCGAATCATTGTGAGCCAATCCCAAACTGACCCGCGTCCTCGGGCGCTGTCGCTACAGCGCCCGCTTTCCCTCGACGCACCGACGCAGAACGCGGGCAAGGACCCCAAGTTCTGGCGCAGCCTGGACACGACGGAGGGTGGCTCGGGGGGCGTGGCGGGGGCGGGGCTCCAAGGGGCGGGGTCTCGGCCTCCTCCTCGGCCCCCGCCTCCGCGGGGGGCCGCCCTCTGTTCCGCACACAGCGCAGTAGCTCCATGCCCACGCCCCGCTCCCAGAAGGCGCCGCCCGGGGTGCCGGCAGGTGCTGCAGAGGAGGACGAAGAGCTGGCGCTGGCGCCACGCTCCTCGCGGGTCTCGGTCTCCAACGAAGACAACGTCTTGTTGGACCCTGAGGTGCTCACGGACTTCCCCACCCAGGCGCTTGTGCTCACCGTGCTGGTACGTGGCGCTCGCGCCTTCTTCCGTCGCTTCCTTCCAGCGCACATCTCGCAAAACTCTTTCCATTTGTCGTACGATTGAAGGGATGCCTTGGTCCTCCGTATCCAGCACGGACATAGCGGGAGCGATGGCCGTGTGTGTGAGAGTTCTATGTTTCAAAGCACGGTCTTGTCGCCACCTTCTGCCGCTGGGAACTTGTTGAGACTTACTCGCTCTCCGGCTGCTATGTCTGGGTACTTGAGAACTGCAATCTAAAAGCAGCTTATAAAAACACTGAAATGAAAAAATTAATTTTTTCTAAAAAACCTAAATGAAACATACATTTAAAAAAAATTTTGTGCAAAAAAGAGATCTTTTTAGCAATATTTTTGTTAGATGCAATTTAGGTGGAGAAGGTGGAGGTGGAGTCCACTGAGCCCCGCTTTGTGCTTGCACGGTGCTTACATCTCTGATTGGCCAGAGAGATGATTGACGGTCGGAGTGTTGGTTGTAAAATTGTGTCTCCGTTCTGTAATAGTATTTTAATCAACAATTTATTTATGTTTGAGAAACAAGTAATCTAGATAGAGTCATTATTGATTTCAGGGGTATCCTGAGATTGCCTTTTAGGCTTTTGTTTGAAACGATAACAAACATGACTGCCGGCATTTGCAGAGTGCTCAATGAGTGTATTTCGTCGAGCTTGTCTTTTTTTACGAGTACAAATCGTTTTGCATTTACCGAGGTGTTTAGAGGAAGGTCTCCTCAACCAAAGTAGTTTGCAGCCAACAACTGCTGCAAGTACGTGCCTTTGCAAGCGCTGTGCAGGTGTTTGTTTTCATAGTGGGACTGGCCTATGACCTGCGTTTCTCTTAAAAAATAACCACCAAAATGAAAAGAAAAACAAAAAGGTTTTCTTTAAAGGTTTTCTTGGGACAGATGTTTTTGTTTTAATTTTTTTATGTGTTCCCGCCTCTTGCTTCATGATTTGTTTTTTAGCGTTCTTTTCCGCTAATGCCGCAGTCTTATCAGTTGCAAAGCTGTAATGGGATGCGCGGGACCTGCCCCATCCTGCGGGCCTTGAGCTGTCGGTGACCATAGTTCACTGTAACCTCACAAAAAAAACCGAGTTCTCACCGGGTAGACATCTGTTTCAACATTCTCTTCAGTTGGCGGCAGTTTGTTCTCCCGTCCTTACTGCTTGCAGGCGACACTGGTACGCTTTGCCACGGACGAGAATGAGACCCGTATCCTGTACGAGTACCTGGCCGAGGCCTCCGTGGTCTTCCCCAAGGTGTTTCCCGTCATGTAAGAGACGCCCTCAACTTTGCTGTTGAGTCGAGACGACTCAGTTCTCGTCTTTCAAAATAGATAAACGTGTATTTGCTGGGATGACCCCGTATGAGAAGCGAACAAATGTTGCCACACACTGTGGCTATTAGCTGGAAGTCTCAGATTCGTGGTTCTGTTGGGCACTATACAAACACAGTTAGTTTGGTAATGTAGGAAGGCTCCAGGCTTCTTAGAAGGGTCTTGAACACATCATGTTGAAAATGGGGCTCGTGTTTGTGGCATCTCAGACTGTTTGAGTTTGGTAATGTAGGAAGGCTCCAGGCTTCTTGGAAGTGTCTTGAACACATCATGTTGAAAATGGGGCTCGTGTTTGGGGCATCTCCGAGTGTTTGAGTGGCATGTGTGCTGTCTCACTGAGATTGCCTTTTGTCTGTCCTGTAGAATTGTTTTATATATACAGTCAAACCCACTTATAACGAACGCGATAGTTCCGCGAAAAGTGGTCGTTTTATCAGTAGTTCGTTATATCTGGACTTACCTTTAAAACATTATAAATAAGGATGATGAAGCTGGTATATGTAGTTTCAATCTGCCAGCTCTTTATTTAAAGTAACTATTTGCAAGATTCTAACGCGCCCCTAATTCTAACGCGCAGGCAGATTTAACTTTCAGAAAATCAAAAAGTAAATTACTGCCGATTCTACCACACAAGTAAAACAATTGAAGATTGACCACATACCTCATAGAACAGATTTTATGAAACTCACGCAAACACAAAAATAAATGCCGTGGACTAGTCGGACGATGGTTCTTCGCTGTGCACAGATGTAATTAATAATTGCTTAGGTCTAAAGCGTTTTAAGTGCCGCGCTTCCTGCGCAAGTACGAGTGCACGGCCGTCGCCTCTGGCAGGGACGTCTTTCAAACACTGTGAGCTCGTCGGGTTGCTGGGATTGCGAGGCTACGAAATGCTGCACCGTTGTTATCGTTTTCCGCCAGCGTGTTTGCCCCTTCGTTTAAATAAAGCCTATTATTTTTTTTTTTCTACTTTAAACCGACAGACACGAGTCCGTAGATGCGAGAATGTGCGTGATACGGATACCAAAATGGCGAACGTAAACAAACGGTCACGATGGTGGTGGGGCTAGCCGGCATATACCGAGCATTGAGTTCTTCTTGAGTTCAATACAGTTTGCAAACATAAAACGAATGAACGCAGCACGGCGTGAGAGTTGACTTTTTTTTTCTCCTCCTCTTCTCCTTCCCGTGCACGCACAATCGGCGGACTACGCGACCCGGGAGGGAGTATTTACTTTGTAGTTTTGTTTCCTCCCCTGCTGCGCGGCCGTGGAAATGACCTTGAGCGTCTCCCGAGGCGCCGCGCCCAAAATGTCGCTCTTTTTTTTTTTTTTGTACATTTTGCGCGCAAAATTTTTTTTTCTTTTTGAAATGTAGCTTTTTTTATTTTTTATTTGATTTTTGCGCGCGAGTTTTTGTTTTTTTTTTCTTCCAAAAGCGGACTTTGTGTTCGTTGTAACAGTATGATGCTTTGAAAAACGGCTGTTTTATCTGGACCAATTTTAATGGGTAGGGCCTTGAACTCGTATATTTTCTGAAAGCTGGTCGTTATAACCGATACGTCGTTATATGTGGGATCGTTATAAGTGGGTTTGACTAT
>JAZHYW010023106.1:0-43479 GCA_037355805.1 Ixodes ricinus | reverse complement strand
AAAGCGAGTGCGGCACGACAGCGCAATGGCAGGAAGCCCCGAATGCCATCTCATTGTCCGCCCTTACAAGCGCGCCAGAGGTTTCACCAGGAGGAAGACCTCGTAACACGCCGCGCACACGCATGCACGACGAGGCGTCGTGGCGATGCTGCGATAAAACAAAGAGGGAAAGGCGATAATGAAGCTGCAGTGGGCGGGTGCCACGCCGCTTCTCGTGAGCGAGGAGGTGCTTCTGACTCTCTTCTGGGCCGCAGCGGTGCGTGACGCCACGGTTGCCCGGAGTATCCCGGCCGTTGTCGTGAGAACGGGTGGCCCACGGACGGAACCCGCCAGCGTGACCGATCGAGAGTTCGCTGTCCCGACGAATGTCGAAGCGCCTCGGAGGCGGCGTTGGCGGCGGCTTCGGTGGCTCCGGAACGAAGAACAAAGACTCGCTTGGCTGCTTCCGAGCGCCGGGGTGATGGTTGCACCGGGGACGCTATCGGGCAGCTTCCGTGGCACGAATAGAGGTGCGGGAAGTGCGCCATCGGGAGCGAGAAAGACAGCCGGGCCCCTGCTAACTTCCAGTTGTCTCCCTGCTTTCGTCTGTCTCCTGGCTTCGAGGAAGTTGGAAGACGCGTGATTTGTGCCTTGCGCCTTCTTCTGCTTCCGCCATGTGGTTCGCATGATAAGGTTGCGAAAATTCACTCTCTGTTTTTTTTTTCTCCTCTTTTTTTTAATGGTTTTATGTACCTATTTTTTGCTTGTTTTGTTTTGATATTTGTCTCGAAAGTTTCTTTATCCTGACCCCAATCTCTTACGTTTCCTTACGCTGGCAGATTTGCGCTTCGCGTTTACAGGCTGCTGAAGTCAGTTAGATCAGCGCATAAGGGTGCCCGCATTTTTTCACAAATACGTGCCTTTCACGTGACGTCTTATGGCACCGTACCAGCCGCCATTGCCCCGCACCATGCATATGTGCCCGTGCCTTCTGCAGCGTTACATCTCGCACAATCGAATTTGTTATTCTTGACAAGCCTTGCTCACAAGAACAAATTCGAAGGTGCGAAATGTAGGCTACAGAAGGTACGGGCACAGGAGCATGGTACCGCTCAATGGGACTCATGTGACGTCAATGCAAGCCATGCATATTGTGTGTAGTCTCCAGCGATTCGGACCGACATATCAAGGGCTCTCCGATCGCCGGCGTAAGTAAGCGGCCACGAGGAAACACGCTAAGATGCCGTCAGATAAGAGGACGAGCGCCTCGTCATCGCCGAAGGAGGGTCTGCCGCAGAAGTGTAGTACCCTTCACGGTCGTTTCCGGCCCTTCGTCTACCAGAAGGCCACGGAGTTGGGGCCCTCGGCTCCGCTCCCTGTGTCGGCTTGCCCGACCCGAGCCGAGTCCGCCGCCCTTGACTGCGACGGAGAACAGATCGATCTCGAAGGTCTCGCTCCTGCCCCTCTTCGCCGTTCGGCCTTCGAGGACGGAATTAAGGGGCACAGTCGGACCCGCGGCCGAATCAATGAGCCTCGATTTCCGCCATTGAATAATGCATCGGGGAGGAAGGGGAAGGGGGGGATCGCATATGGGCTCTTTAGAAGCTTCGGTTTTGCAGGCCGTGGTGGTGGGAGGGAGCAGCAGTAGCAGCATAGCAGGGACGGTGTGGAGGACTGCATGCTCGGCTTCGCCGCTCCGGCTCATCTATGGACCGAGATGTATGCCGCAGCCGTCGGTGAACCCACTCCTGCATCCGTCTCCCCCGGGCGGAGGCCCCCGTCGTCTTGTCACTACGCTGCCGCGTGGGGCGGAGTCGTAGACACGGGCTCTGTGCGCACGATTCGGAAACGGAGAAGCGGCGATCCTCGCGTCTGACCGTCGGCGATGCCTGCTGGGCGTTGGGGGACTCCTGGGTCGCCGTCATCGGGGGCGTTGTGATGAATGGCCGCTGTCAAGGGGCCCTGGGACGGGAGGAGGGAGGGAGGGGGTGTATCCAGATGACGCGGCGAGTCTCCGCGTATGAGTGCCCTCTGTCTTTCTCGTGCTGACACTTGAGGCTTCGAGCTCTGACGGACCTTTCCTCTTGACTCGCGGCTGGGCGTTGTTTTAACTTCTGCAATATTGGGTGGGGACGGCCTGGATATATATATATATATATAGTATATATATATATATATATATATATATATATATATATATATATATATATATATATATATATAATACGCGTGTCTATATATAACGTTCATGCGGCAGCAGTGCGGGTGGAATTCTCCGCGCTTTGTTTGCCGCTGCATTGACTTTGTCTCTCGTTGTCTCGGTTGACGTCATTTGTTTGCGGTTGGCGTAGTCCCCCTTCTTTGTGGAGGGAGAGTTCGTGGAGACACGTTCATTCTTTGGTCTGATCGACCTTTTGATTGAGTCTGGTGACGGTGGTTGACGTTATGAAACTACATAGCAATGTTCCTTTATTTTGGTACTCCTTTTATCGGTCGGTTATACGAGATGCCATGACAACATAAAATATTTCTTTTTGTGTTAAAAGGGGGGGGGGGGCAGTTTGAAAGCAACGCCTTCACTCCGGACGTTGGTTTCTTCGTTTTTCGCCATGGTTATGTTTTGTTGTGAAGAGCTTACTCTGCATTTCCGGGCACCACATTTATATCACGTTTATGCAAGTCGATGGTTGATTCAAATTACTGCAATCTAACTGCTCTATTCTAAATGTTAGGACATCAGTCGGAAACCGAAACCTTGCCGTCAATATTAAAGAGCTGAGCTTTTGTCTCCCAGTCGGAAGCTCAACGCAAGCCTAGTGACCGACATGTACATGTTACTCAAACAAAGTAACTGAATACCGTTACTCGTTACTATCTCGAAAAGTAACTGAATAATTTACTCGTTACGGATTCTCTTCAGGAACGCGTTACGTTACCTCCCAACTAACGAGGTACTTTTCTCTTTACTTTTACGGCCAGATACACAGCTGGTTTTGTTTCATGGCTTATTGTCTCCTTTTCAGTAGCCGTTGCACTTAAGCAGTAGCTGCCTTTCGAAGTTTTCATCAGTTATGTTTCCCCGCTTGCTTGAGAATGCATCTCCGGCGACGATGAAGATTTGTTGAAGAGACGCGCTCCAAAGAACGGCAGTGTTGTGCTTTAGGAAGTAGCTGGTCAATCTGGGATTCCCCTTTCTCTTTTGTTCTCTCCGCTTTTAAAGGCTGGTTCAGACATCGACAACGAGCGCGTTAGCCACGTTAGCTACGACTGCGTCCATTGCCACCGGAGCGACCAGAACAACCATTCTGCGCCGCGCGTACACACTGTGGTGATCGTAAGATAAGCTGTGATGTTGTGAACATGGAAAGGTTTATAGCATGCTCTGTGATTGTGCTTCCGAATTGTGCGGACATGAGTTGATACGCCGTGCTGGTGCAGTCACGTAGCCAGGGGGGTGGCCCATGGGGCCCGGGCCTCTCTCTCCCCCCCCCCCGAAATCTTTCATTTTGCTGGGACCTCCTCTCCCCCTCCCCTCATACAGCATTTTGTCATGAGTGGGCCCCCCGAAACAAAATCCTGGCTACGTGCCTGTGCTGGTGGCTAATCTGCTGCGTGTGTTCTCTCTACCCTGTCGCTTTTACATAATAAAAGCGATAGTTCAAATCAAGTGATAGGTGGGAATAACTACGAGAACTGCTGAATGGCGTCACGTGAAAGCCGTGTGTGCTTCGTTCCACCATATAAGCAGAGTCTGGTATCAGCGAATCCGACTCCACGCACCTGAATCTTCACATAATGTGGCTAAACACATTCTACAATATGTCGCCGTGCGCCGCGCGTGCTGAAGTTTATTGTTTTTGTAGCGTTCAGGGAAAACAAACCGGGCGTTCAGAGTGGAGCGCGTAATGATTTGTATACGAAGATGAGTGGAGCATCAGCAGCCTGAATGCCGTCCCTTCAAACTGAAACCATGCTGAGATAAATTAGTCGTACGTCTTGGGAATGGGTTTGCTTTGACATGTGCGCATCCCAAGATAAATGACGGTCCGTACACCAAGCACGAAGTTCACTCAAATGCCAGTATCGTAAACAAAATAAATACGAATATCTCATCGCGTAAAGGAACCCCTTGAGCGAGCGCCGATTGTCTGTGCAGCCGAGTTTCAAGCGATAAGTGCACCGCTACCCTCCTAATTTCATGGTTGTTTTTCGTAGCAAGTCAGACCCACATGTTTCCGGATCTTTTCAGCGGCGTTTTCTATAATGCTCCGTCGCTTTTGTGCCCGGCATGCTCTATCATGCCTCGCACAAAAGCGACGGAGCGTTCATTCTAGGCGGAACGCCCAATGTCGATGCCTTCGGACTTCGGCGAGAAAATTCTGGCCATCAGCGCCTGTCACTTGGAGAACACAGCCGGGAAACGAGTTTTCTTGCCTACACGCTGTTTTAATATAAAATAAAATCAAACAGGTTCAATTGTGGATCCCCTTTTATTTTAACACCGCCTCTAAGTCACGTGCGGAATGGCGTAGCCGTGCAAGTTCAAAGTCTCGTTTCTAGCTACCAGAGAGAGAGAAAGTGTCTTTGACGTAGAGGGGGTGGGGTAGGGGGGGAGAGGGGAGGGCCAATAGTTTATGCGCACTGGGCGCTTTTGTCACTGGCTCTCGGGGGATGAGTGTCGTGCTACGACCATAACGCTGGTCGCTCATTGGTCAGAACACCGTCTGTTGTCCGGAGTTGCTTTCTACTTCGAGTAGGCGACGCCTCGGAAAGTTTCGTTTAATAGGATAATTTCGATGCCATATGGCTTCGTCAGATTCGTTTCTGTCCCCGAACGACAAGATTTATGGAACACGGCTTTCATGTATGCAGATATCTGCAGGTCTCGCTGGCTCAAATTATCAATACCCTGCGTGTCTCACGAAACCGCGTGGCGAACATGACCAGTTGCAGCCCGTGGAACGCTTGCCCGTTTCGATCTGGGTGGGCATCGTACCGGCGTGCGGTCGTGTATCGCTACTGCGCGCTGCACGTTAATGACCCCAGTCTAGAGGTTGTTCCGCACTGGCTAAATTGCTCATCTACAGCTGAGAGACACGTCGCCCGTTTAGGCAGACCAAGTTCTAGGCTGTATAAACATACACATAAGTTACAACCCAATTTTTTCATGCACCGTACAAAAGACAGTGTTTCCTGCAGGCATGATGACAGATTTACCCGCGGACACACGCCTCAAGGATGTTGGAAGCCTATTTTGCTTGGTACGAACATATCTGCAGACAGTTCTGGTGTGACCAATGTAACATGGCCGTCACTCAAGAGAGAAACACGCCTCAGAGAGTATCTCGAAAGACTGTCTTTTTGTGCGATGTGTTAGCAACGGGACCACGGCTTTACAATGGCCGAGCCTTAATATTTCTCGTCCCCACCCCTCTGGCAGAGGATGGAGAAATCAGGTCAAAGGGCTCCAAGTTCTCTTTATTGTGCATTAAGGACTTTCTCAATCCCAGAAAAGTCCCAGTAAGAGTGCTTCGGGTGTAACTCGCTGCTGCACGTCATCGTTTTAGCTCGAGGTTCCTTTCAGCATTTTGGACCACACAGCTCCACACCGGAATCGTCCCCGATAATAGGGAGCTTTAGTAGGTCGTTACGAGAGTTTCGATACCCGATATCGATACGAAGCATGCGTAACGGCGCCGGCGGAGCACCGGGCATACTTATTGGAGTCGTCGGAACGATCTACTAAAAGTCCCTAATACATCGAGCTGCGCAGTCGGGCGATAAAAAAGAGAAGAAGGTAGCTGGTTTCTGGGGCCAAGAACAGGCGTTAGTCACGGATCGGCGCTCCTTCCGAACGCGGCTGGCCAGGAGGCCGGTCCCAACAAACAACATGACCGCCGTTGCGCAACAGCCATATTCACGAGGGGCAATCAGGACCGGGGCTTTGGGCGGCCAAGCACCGCGTTTTCCCGGGATCCGGTAATTATTGGGAAGCGGACAGCGACGCCGTTGTTGGGCAACGCCGGGTGCTGCCCCTGGCCGCCGACTATGTTCCCTCCGTTGAGCCACAAGCTGACAGTGCGGCGAGAGCTACGCGCTCAACGTACCAATCAACCGCCTTCTTCTGCCTACAATCGGGCGGGCACCGTGATCACGTGGAGAAATAAAGTCGCACGACTGGTCTAACGACGACGTAGCTTTTACCGCACTGTCAGCTTAGGTGTGAACAAAGATACCCTCCCCGCACTTCCCGCAACCGCCTCGATTGTTCGCCGGTATTCCTTCCCTCCTGGCCGCCCTAGAGTGCCTTCATGTGCGCACATGAAGGCTCCCTAGAAACCGCCCATGTCCCCACTTGCTTGCTAGCAGCAGCAGATCGAGCTTGTTTTTTCTTCCCCCTTGTTCGGCGGCGGGGTGGCGCGGTCGGTCGTGTTGCTGCTATCGTTATCGGATGGGGAGAGCCCCGCGGTGGCATCGATTCCATCGTCCGGATTTATTATTTCCCGCTTTCTTCGCTTTTTTATACTGGCGGGTTCGGTGGTTTGTACCGCGTCCCTGGTGTTTAGGAGGCTGAATCCGGGAATTCCTGCCTGCTTGTAACGTCACTGAGCTCGTTTCGGTGTTTTTTCCAATTTATGTGTTCTGTAACGTGTTATCGCGCGTATGAGTTCGCGTTTGGTCACGCTGCGGATGTTTGCTTCCGGACTGTTCGAACACAAATATCGGATCGCATCGCTGGTAGGGCATTTTGGGCGGACGGGGTTGACGAGGGAACAACCTGATTTTATTCGACCTGGTGGCGCTCGTGGAGTTCCGCAAACAGCTTGCTTTAATTTGCTGAGCGTACCTCGATGTGTGCTGTCTCGCAAACTGAGTTTGAGACACGCTATACAGTAATCGGTCTTTCATGCTCGGTGACATCTTTCTGATGAAATGTAACGAAAGCTATGCGGGCGCTCCTGTGTTCGCGGAGCCTAAGCACCAAAATCTAATGCACGCGTAACCTTCTCTGAATTCTTGCTGGCAGTTTTCATCTGCTGTAGTTCGTTCCCGCTTGCGTACCTCCGCATCGTGGTCAAATGAAGCATCATTAAAGACAATGCATACCTGATTGATCCTTAGGCGGTGATTTAGGAAATTAAACCTTTACCTAAGCCGAAGAGCAATTCGCGTCATCCGAGCGTGTTTTTTTTTTTTTGCAATTATTCGCTGGCAGTTTGGGAGGGGAACATAAATCAAACTTAAGCTTCCTTCTCGCTAAAATGAAAATCGTCTCAGTAATCTCCGGAACTTTGTCCGCGACCGTGATTTCTATCACGAGCGATTTATCTCTAGTAATAGTCTCCAATGATCGAGAGTGGCAGGCGCTTGCATTTCAGGTCCCCTACGCAGCCTTTATGTGCGGGGCCGCGTTGACGTTTTTTCTTGAGAGCCGATCGCTTTTTTTGGGACGGCAGTTTCCGAAGGCATCGATTGACCGATCGACCTGAACGTTAACTTTCAGATCACGGTTTGCCCACTCTGCCACCGAGTCTTTTGGATCGGGAGAGAGCGATACGGCTCACTGCGCACGGAGTCAATTACTCCGGATTTCCAATGGCGAGCCTCGAAAAACATCTTAGTCCTTGGCAGCTGTGCTTTCCCCAGTTTCCTGCCGTGTTTCCTGCTCGATGGAAATGTACGGGTTCATGGGGAACGTGAGCGGGCAAGTTGATGCAAAGAACGTATGGGGGAGGGAGGAGCTACTGCTAAAACCGCACGACCTTCGAACGTCTAAAACCTCCTTTTCTTTTGGAACTTTTCTAAATTGGAACTTTATCAGCCAATAAAAGCTTGGCGTTCTGACATCATCGCCACCCCTTAGCAAGAAGCAGACAAACTTGCGCTCTGTATAGCTTTGTGTCTATCCACTAGTAATTCCATCCAGAGATTTGTACTGACGTCCCTGCGCGCTCTTGTCTCTTCCTCTCTTTCAGTTTCTACTCGTGTACTGTGGATCATTACTCGAGTCGTTAAATATAAGAGGGACTGGTAGAATAGATTGATTTTACTATCCAGTTTGGTTATGCCGCCGCTGCCGCAATGCATCGAGGGAACTTTAGCCCTCGCGCACGACGCACGAGGACACAGCGCACCCGTAACAAACACTAGGACAACGTTCACAGTCACACCAAAGAAAGAGACACTTACACATCAGTTAACATCAGTTAACTGATGTGTTAACTGTTAACATCAGTGGCGGAAGGACTTTTCAGAGAATTTAAGCATGATGAACGATTTAAGAATAGTCATCGGGACAGGGCAAAAAGACCAGTGATTGTGCCATATCTCCATCATTTTTCTCATGGCCTCAAGAAAATAGCAAACAAAGTAAGCACGGACGTTATTTTCTCCGCTCCGAACAAGCTCTACAGCCTGTGCAAGAGGGTAAACACTCCTTCAAGGACACCGACGTCCTGCACAACGAATCACAAAAATAAGTTCGTTCGATGTACTGAAAATGTGGTCTACTCCTTCCCCCTGTCCTGTGGAAGAACATATATCGGACAGACGGGTAGGTGTTTAAACCACCGCCTTAGAGAACACAACTTGGCCACCATCAACAAGAACTCTGGACATGTTGGCATACACATTCGGGACTGTGGGTGCACAGCGGAACTTGACAAGTGTGTGGTGTTGGCAAGGAGCCGAGACCAGCTCACAAGGGAAATAATAGAAGCGGAGAACATTGCCAGGCAAAACGGCAGGTGTATTAGCAAGCCATCTATAGCGCTGTCACAAAAAGAGCTGGATTACTTAGCTTTGCATCATTGATCTACAGTAATTTTAATTTTTAATTTTTAATTTTCAATTTCTAGCTTAAAACCTTTACAGTTAACCTTCAGCAAAGAAAGAAAAAGATGAGGCCTAGGTTATGCATTAGACGTGAAAGAAGAGAAAAAGGCGGGAATATACAAAGAGTTGAAGTCAGCGCTGTGTAAGTGTCCCTTTCTTTCTTTTGGTGTGACTGTGAACGTTGTCCTAGTGTTTGTTACGGGTGCGCTGTGTCCTCGTGCGTCATGAACTACCAACTCGCCCGAACTTCCGTTTTAACCCTCGCGCACGTGCGTCAACCTCGCTGGAGCTCCGCGCATTCAGAGCCGCGAGGCGGCACGAGCCGTCTCGTGCACTGCTGCCTGTCTGCTGCAAGAGCTAAATTTATGGCGGCGTCACGCATGCGCCAGAGGCTTGGCGAGATCGCTTTATTATGTTGTGGACATTGAGACTCTCATTATAACATTTTAGTTTTTTTTTCTAATATGTATACAAATACCGGTATTCACATGATAAACATCTCCATTTACGCAATGGCGTAATTAAGTCCGACCTATCCTTGAATGTCACTTTTGCTCGTTACTACTGACTAGATATTCACTGGCTTGTTTCGCGCTCGTGAATACCTCAGGGTCTAGTCGCTCCTTCGCTAATTCTTCGCTTAGCTTTCGACTAATTCGACGCGCTACTAACTTTAAAGAAAAAGCGCTAGTTAGTGACGACTGCTTTGATTAAACTGCGCTGCAAATTATTACAAATGACGACATTGAGACTAGAAAGTGGCCTTATATTGTCTTTGATTAAACTGCTCAGCGAAGAATTACAATTTACGACACTGAGATTAGAAAGCGCACGACTCGTCCTCTTTCTAATCTCAGAGTACTTATTATTAATCTTTCGCAGTGAAGTTTAACCAAGGACAATGTTAGGTCAGTTTCGGCTGCTCAAATTTGGCGGGCGCTGAACGCCATATTTGAGGGCGCTGGTTAGAGCGCATGCTCAGAACGAGCTCAGATGAATAGGCTGCTAAGACCGGCAGTCTTGATGGTGCGGGAATGCACGTTGCAAAAGAACTGTGGAAGCTCGCCATCAGCACGCACTCAACAGTCGCGCGCACAGCTAAGGCCGCCGAGTGAATACTCTCTATTGTGTCGAGGCAGAATCAAGGAGCATGCAGATATTGGTCATTCAACGACGCCGCACGACGCTAAGCCTCAGCAGGTAAGAAATTTCGAAGAACTTAAACAATGAGCTCTTTGCACGCAGCCGTCGCGAGCGCTTGGTCATGTCCTTCAAATCTCTCATACAGAAACGAAAGTGCGCGTGAGACGCGTGAAACAAGCGCGTTCGCGCGCAGGTGTAAGCTTCGAAAGTGACGGCACTAGGCGCCTGAAATGCGTCTTGCTTAGGGTTGAGATATGTAGCCATTTTGTCCCGACGACGTTTATTTTGCATTTAGTTCAAGAAGCGCAGATTGAGAAAGGAATCTTTACACGCAGCCATTGCGAGGTGCATGCCCCCATGCACGAAACGAAAGCGAAAGTGAGACGAACGACGAGCAGCCGTATTCGCGTGCGCGGGGAAAAAAGGCTTCGAACGTGGCGGCACCGTTTAGAGCTGAAGCTTTCCGGCAGCAGCCTTGTTGCAATTTGAGTGGCCTGTCTGCGCACGCAAACATTATGGCGCGTGCAGATAAAAGCTGCAGCGGCGAGCGCACACTTTTCGGCCGCTGTCCGCGCGCACGCATGCAGTCATTTCAACCTTCATTACGGCAGCGGAGCCGTCGTAATGGCGGTTCCAATTTCCTCGGCAGTGGTGTTTGGAAAGCGAGGCTCACCTGCTGTTTATAAAGTTGGCGCCACTAGGGGCGAACTCAGGATTCGGGGTGGAATTGAAAACGGTTTCTTCGAGAGATTTTTAGTTTATTCCGTTAAAATTACTGCAAGCTGGGCTTGACTTTTGGGCATTTTTTTTTCTGTATATTATGTCTTGTACGAGACATGCCGAGTTGTTACGCACTGCTAGTGAGTAATAACGTTCTTACTTGTTGCTTGCTTCAGAAGTACTACCGTATCTTCCGGTGTTAGGAAGTTAAGATTGTGGATCGCAAAACCATTGGTGTGACTCAAATTACGTCACGGTGTTCCAAGCCTGTAACAGCGATCAATTCACGCACTTACTCGCTGTAATGCTGAATTATCGCTGAATTACAGAATTATAGATTTATAATGAGATAACAAAAAATGTATTTTTCGCCCACAATGTGCGAAGAAACGAAAACGATAGCTATTGCATGGTCGCGCAATGCGGGTGGAATGGTGCCGTCACTTACCTGAGGACGGAGGTGCGTCGTGGTTGATTCTCATAGCCGTCATGGTTGGCGTCGTGAATGCCACTGACGAATGTATATCCTCGAACACGTGACGCTTCGCGAGCGCGATTCGGAGAACTGAATCTTGGCCATAGAACTTGCCCATGGGAACAAGAAACCGCTCTGAACAGAACGACCGGATGCACGCCACGTAACGGACGCGAAAGGGACCTCTTCATGTAATGAAAGCTAATCCAGTAAAATAAACGTTATTTTATTCCTCCAGAAAGCAACGTCGCTTTTCCATTTACCGAAACGTCAGCACCAGTCTACCGCTGACACAGTGATCCGTGAAATAAGTGGTTAAGCGCGTTGGAAGTTCCTAAAACCATCCAACGTTACGCGTATAGCAACTGATACTGCCAAAGGGGGATTTGAAAACAAGTCTTTCAAGCATACGACACGAAAATTCTTTCATCGTCGCGTCATTCTTGGTGGGACACCAGGGCTGCCCTTTTGGCTCTCTTCGCGCGATGCGGCCGACGGGAAGTCCCGACTTCCTCTCCTCGCGCCAAGAGGCGAGAAGGATTTTCCCTTCTTCGCGCACGGCGACGACAACCCACGAGGTCGAAATCTCTGCAAAGTGTCGCCCGTAGAGCAATCGCTTTGAAACAGCAACAACATTACGTCAATATTACTTGGCTTCCAGCGAGAGTAACGGAGTCACCGTGTTACAACAAACACCTACCAATTGTGAAGCATACAGCTTGGAACATTCCGCGTTTCTGAACCCTGCTCTCTGCAGAACCCAGAGATCGTGTGTTCAATCCTCTGCCCATTTCGATCTGGGCGAGCATCCTATCGACGTGCGTTCGTGTATTACTACTGCGTGATGCATATTAAAGACCCCAGGCTAGCAGTCCTACTTTCGGCAATATTTCTCGCCTGCAAAGCGGAGAGACCAGACGCCATAGTGGGGCTGATCCACTTTCCGCTGTCTAAACAGGCGCACAATTTATCAACCTTCCATCTACCGTGACAGCGCGACGTTAATTAACTATTCTATAAGAGTTAAAGCCGCGCACTCTAAGGCTTTTCGATCTATCTGCCGCAGCGAAATGCCTCCAAGGAGACCTAGCCCTCCGCAAGCGCTGCGAGCCAGAGGTCCGTTCGTTGAATCCCTTTGTGCACGGCTCATATAACCCGGTCGCTGTTAAGCCTCGCGTGATGGCCACCCGTCCCAAAGCCCGGAGGCTTCCGGGAGCCATGAGTGATGGGGCGGCCTGGCGTCGCCAGCGCCCCAAACGCGTGCCCAGTCGGAGGAAGGTCCGTGGCGAGGAAGGGACTGTCTACCCTGGCGTGCTGCTAGCTGTTGCGTGAAGAGCGTCGAGTGCCGGGCGCCTCGGGGTGCCATTAGGCCCTACGCCGCGCGTGCCGGCCTCCGTCTGCGCTGTCCGTCTGTGCTGCCGGCGGCGCGGATGCTCCAGACAGGGAGAAATGGAGCGGCGAAGAAGCTGCAGCCTCCGAGGGATGCTTCTCCGTGGCGTCATCCCACGCTCGGGCTTCCCTCGCCGCTTGAGGAGACGGCTGGGATTCGACGACGCTCGGGTCGACGGCTTCCTTCCCCACACGCTGCAGAACACTCGAGTGGATTCATTTCAAGCTGGAGGATGGCAAAGGCGCAATCGCAGTCGCGACTCGCTGCTGTCGCGCGGCGGCAGCTTGCTGTTCCCTGAGCGACAGTCGCGCTCGGAAAAGCGTCCCGTTTGGAGCAGTCGATCGCTAAGCGATTTTTACGGCCCGGTCGCCGAGTCGCCGAGCGGCTCGGCCAATCTGCGGTGCCTCACAAGTGACGGTGTGGCAACGCGCGCGTGGTCACGTGATTTGTTTACGGAGCTGGATTGGCTGCGTTGGCTCTTAGCGTCCACCTGAGTCCTTTGTAAGGCGAAAAGTATGGCCCGTCGCGCGACTGTTCTGAGACGCAAGCAATAATGCGCCTTACAGGGATACTATACAACGGAATTCCGGCGCGTATTTCTTAGGTTATACATGTTCACTGGGAGCAGTATTCCATCGTACACCCCAATCTCTCGTTGAAAAAAGACACGAACTTGAATTTTGAAACGAACGATTTACAAATGGCACCTTGTGGATGTCGCTAATGCCTCGTTTGTAATGTGCGTCTAGGAACATTGACAGGTAGTGACGACGCCTGTCTCGCCTAGAACTACAGCCTCACTGGTGCCCCATGCGGGCAAGCATGTGCAGCGTGTGCATGAACGTAGGTTTGGCAAGCTTGTAATTGCACGCCCTTGCCCGTACGAGTGGAGACATGGCGGCGCCGAGATGCCGTGCTCGCGATCGTCTTGTTGACGTTAGCCTCGCTGCAGCTTTGCCCGTCCCGAGACAGGCTACGTCGCGATTTTACCGGATGTGACGTGCTGTCCGCTGGCTGCTCTCCGAGCGCTTGCCAGAGTGGGCCGTTTATAAGGACAAATACGGCCATCAGACTCAAAAATACAAACGCGCGATTGTCATTTACGGATATTGCTGGATCATATTCAGCCTATTTCTGAACAGCGACGCATATATGTCAAATTTCGTTGAAATATCCGTTTTAAAGGGGCCATAAAGTGGGTTCTCAACTTCTGATCATCCTTAGCTTTCCTCCTCAACTCAAAACCGAAATGAGAAATCAAGTGGTCGTGACCTACTATTTCACCAAATGCGATGACTCCAAGCTTCCACCGTCCTTTTAACGCGCAACCATGGAACTTGTCATTCGCAAGCGATGATAGTGCCTTCACGGCACTCATTGACCACGAACGCGACCTCAAATATTCGTGGACGGATTGATTGTTGACGGGCATATACGTGCGAGTCACGCAGTGCACGTGTCCAATCCGTGAGCAGCGGTAGGCTGATGTGCTTCGGGTACCGCGGATGTATCGCAGCGAGAAGGCGGAAAACTTTCGAAGGAAAGGAGGTAGGAATAGTCGGCTATATTATCGAATTTTCGTACCGAAAAGGAGACTTTTTACTTTTACCCATTTTCTTTTGGCTGGCCACTAAACGATATGCGATTAGTAAAATTATAACCTGAAATCATTTATCCCAGCCCAAAATTCATTACACGTACCCTTTAACAGCTGCTTGCGAAAAGTGGCTCAATACGGGACCAGCGCGTTTTGCCAACAATGAAGGACTTTGCCGGGTTTTCACGGATGACGTAAAGAAATACCCTCGAAAAAGGGCTGTATAAGTCTGACAGATGGCTGGGGGCCCCCTAGGAACTCGCGCTTTCAGTACCGCGAACGACGTTTCCATTGTCTTCCTCTTTGCATATTCAGACGAGTGTTTATTTTTACTTTATTTGATTCACTTTGAAAGGGTACAAAGCGTGCGTGTGCGCGCTCACGTTTTTGTTTTTTATGGTTTAGACGTGGATGCATTCGTGGTCATTAGTCTTCTTTTCCCGGTTCGCATCATTTGCATGCAAGCTGTGCAACGCTTTCAAGTGCCGTTCGTTGCCCTAAAGATTGTGCAGCTGTCGAATCTTCTTCAGTCCTAATCCGAAAACACGGCGAAAAAGAAAATGCGTTCCGCTTATTTTTTTTATTTTTTATATTTTTCTCGGGCGTACCATATGCATGCATGCTCTGCTTGCTGTTCCTGAATTTCGATGCACCGCCGACCTTCGCCCATCTTACCAACCCTTGGCCTCTGAGAAAGCGTCTTATCGTAGCCGAAACACTTCACTTTGCACGCCTCTCCGCTTGGGCTTTATCGGCGGAACGCCCCGTTCAAATATTTGTGTTCTCGTGATTTTTTTTATTTATGTTTTGCTTTTAGCGAATTAGTTTCCACCCTTTTTGAGCGCGGCCGTGTGCGTCCTCAGCGCTCGATGGAAGGAATTCGCATGGGCTTGGGGTTGCTCGGGTGACTGGCGTAGGTTGCTTACTGGCGCGCGTTTCTTCGAGGCCCGCATGTTAAGTTCCGAACTCACGTGACTGCGCCGCGAACCATGTTGTCGACGTCCCAGCTGGGCGTATTTGTTAATTAGTGAGCTTGTCCGTATTTCTGTGAATGATCAGCATTGAACCAACCCAGGGATCCCGAGTTAAATCCCCACCCCTGCCCGTTTCGATCTAGATGAGCCTTGTACCGGCGCGCGGTTGTGTATTTGTACCGCGTGATGCACATAAAGACCCCAGAGTAGCATCGGCGCAGTATAAACAGACTCTACACAAATTTAGTTTTCGAAATCACTCGTAAAAAACCAAACGGTGCTAAAAAACAAAACAACAAACAGTGTAATGAACACAGCGTAAGCAGGGGGCAAATGAGCTGGAAAAAGTAATATATATGATGAACAAAGCTCGTGACTCAAGACAGCGAACGTACAAGTTATCAAAACCTTGGTACCCTCTATGGTGCGGTTGCACCATGTGGTCGCCATTCACCCGCTGATTTGTCATAGCGCGCTTGCTCATAAATGACTCCACAGTCGGACGTGTCATCGCGAAACATGTGGCTCTCACGTCGGTTTATCATCCAGAAAAAATTGGTTTGCTCTTTATGTTTATACAGCCTTGATGGGGAGATGCGCCTCAACGGGTAATCGGTCTCTTAGCTGTAGATGAGAAATTTAGCCAGTGCGGTACAACCGCGAACCTGGGAGTTTTTAACGTGCATCACGCAGTAGTGATCACACGAACGCGTGCCGGTACAGAAACTCATCCAGATCGAAACGGGCGGGGGCGGTGGGGAATCGAACCCAGGAGGTTCCCAGCGCAAGCTTTCGCTCCACGCTCCGAGCTGAGACGCGCGTTAGCCCACTCCTTCTGCAATATGTACCGAAAACATTGGCCAAAAATAATCTGCAAAAGGCGGGAGTGGGGGTGACTATTGTGCCGTCTGAGTCACCAAACACCTTAGGAGTTTCCTTTTCAATTTTTTAATCTCTTTTTTGACGTTTTGAAGAGCCGGAAAAGGGGAGGGGAGATTAGAAACATTATTGTGCTTCGTCCTGAGAGTAGCACGAAGCGCGAGACACGTGCGCGACAATGCTATCCCGAGTAGGAACCATCGGAGAAATGGTTACTCCGACACGCCGCACATGACAGTTCAAGACACGTGCTTAGCTACTTCGCTTCCGACGCGTCGTTCCGTTCATCTCCGCCGAGTTCCGGTATCCCTACAAGAAAGACGTTGTCACCATGCATCAGCACCTTAATGTCGCCTAATTCCGCTTTATCGTGATTTTGGTTTGTCTTCTGGTTTTGAAACAAACAAAAACATTGTTATTACATTCCATTAAAGTGTGCGTGTCTGAAGATTTTACGTGAGGTTACTTTTGTGCTCAACATCACTTGATCACGTTGGACTGCAGCGGACCTTAGAGCCATCTCAGCGAGGAGAGCACTGCGAACAAATCACGTGACTACGCACCCCGCGCTTTGCTGTGTCTCTCCAGAAGGTCACGCGATACTCACAGGCCATTCTCGTACCAGATCTACTAAACACACCCAAACATAGCAGAAATGGCCCAAGCACACATTTCAGTTTTTCCAATTAAAAAAAAAAAGGATTGTAGAATATATCCTAAATCACTCATGATCGGCATTTTTTACGAAGTTGATAATTATGTGTTATTGTGTCTGTTGTGGATTTTAAAATTGCTGTATCTTTGTATATTTATTTTGTTTATGTGCCTGTTTCTCCTCCGAGTGCTGTAAAAGGGGCTGGAGCCTCGTCAGAAGACAACGCGTCTTCTTTTGCAGCAGCCCCCAGACCTTTTTTTTTTTTTTTTGTCTGAAATAAAAGATACATGCATAGATACATTAAAATGGCACGTAGCGTCCGCTGCTGTCCATCGGAAGGTGAAACGGAATGGTCTCGACGGTGTCACTCGGTCCCAAAGGGGCCGGCTTGCTGCGGATGCGCGAAATCGGCGGCTCGTTTTGTGCGCGCGGGAAAGCGTCATGACGTCCATTGCCTTCACGGCGATAACGACGACTCAACGTGACACACCGCTTACATTCGCTTCACCGGGTCAGCAGTGCCTGCCTCTCCCGATCGGGCTGATCGTCACGTGACATGACTTTCACACCGTCAGTGCTGGCCCCGAAGGTCACCTGATGATTTTGAAATGAACGGGATCAGAGCTCAAGATCAGTGCGCTCTCCGCAGCAATGTAGACACACATGGAAACCAGCAGAGTACACCACATTGTGTCGCGACATGTCTGAAAGCAAATTGTAATTTTTTTGTTTTTTATGGAGGATAGAGTGTTTTTTTATTAACCCCTTTGTTTATAAATAAGCAAACGATGTAAAACCGACGAGAACAAAATAGGAAAAAGAAAAAAAGATGGTGTCGTCGCAAACTAAAACGACACATGTCGCATACTCTAACACGCACAAAAAAAAAAAAACGGATTCACGCCCCGTTTCTTCTGTCTTTTTAATTGCCAGGGCGTGGAAGCTTTTGGGCGGGATAATAACCGGCGTACGGGCTCAGTGTGACTGCTAATAACCGGGCTCAACGGTGACTTTCGCTCTCGCTTTTTGTTCTTTTGTATAGTGCATCGCCGTGAACCCTCGCCATTGGACTTTCTATCCCAGGAAGATAAATGGTAGATTCATTTGTTTTAAATATTATCTTAGCCAAATAACGTCGTACAAGAAGGAAAGGCAGGCACAACTCGCTCGGGTCACGGGTTCCTTCATCTTTGCTGGCAACGGACTACTTGGTCACTTCGAGTGGGCGTGCAGTTCACCCCATGCAAATTAAAAGATACATTTCTTTCCGGATAAGAAAAAACGGTACTCCGTTCCACCTTACACTGTAAGAAAAATGGAGCGCGACTTGGTCCCTTCGGGGACCAAATGCGCTGCCACTAATGGGGACGGAGGAACCTTTGCGCTCCTCCGTTTAGTTCCTCAAAGTTCAACCCCCAGGACTAACTTTTGCACCCATGCATTTAGGCCACTGGGACTAAATGTGCCGTCCTTTTCTTACCTTATTCATTACTGAATTGCGCCCTTACACACCAAGGTGGCGCTAGTCAACGTCAAATTCAAAATGTGTAAAAGATATGTTATCGCCGGGAGGTATTTTCCGCGTTCATTACATTCACACATGAACAGCGCTTATTACACATTTGCACACGTATTATATATTTTAACATAGACAAGGAATTAGAACACAGATGACACACGCACAACACACGGCGACCACACACGAACTCAATCGCCACGCCCAAAGGCGACCCATGTGCCTTTATGCTGATCATATGAAAGGAGTCATTTGGTCAGTGACCATCTCAACCGTGAACGGTCTTACAAATGCGGACCTGGAGTTCTGGTGCAGTGATAATGGCGAGCCTCACCTTCTCCTGCTCTACATTCCGCGGCCAGCTTATTAATGCCACTATTGTTTGGTCGCAATGCCATAAACAAAGATACAAACATTTTAGCTCGCCACAGTCTCTCGACTCATCTTTTTTTCGAGAAAGAACTCGAGGTATACCGAAGCGGTTGTGCAAGTTATACTTATTTACTGTGAGAGAGAGCGCGTGGGTAAAACGACCCATCATGATGATAAGGGTGAGGATGCGAGAGGGACTCGGCAGGCAGCAGGAATAGCGTAGCTCGCGCATTTTTTTGTTTCCTCTCCGTTGGACTTGGCGAGTGTATCTACTTAGGGGTCCATTAGCGGAGCCGAGAGATAGAGCGTGTGCCGTCGCGTATACGCAGCCCTTTACACATCGGGCTGGTAATGAACGTTCTGCCGAATCTGGGCCAGATGACAGCTGGACGTCCCCCGCGCAAGAGGCAGCAACGGCAGCTTCCGCTCAAGTGGTGACTTCATTAAGACACCGCTCTTTCTCTACTTCTCGTAGGAAGAGGCAGGCGTTGTGCTCTTCGTCGGAGAAGAGGTTCTCGCAGTCAGGACCGCCATCATGGATCCGCTCCATCGTTTGCTGGTGCGCGGAGTCGAGTTTTATCGCAACCGTGATCTCTGTCTCGCATTAAATCTGGGACCACGCTACTCTTCGGAACAGTCGTTCGGGTCGGAATTTTGGAATCAACGAATTAAGCGTTTTGAAAATACCAGACCTGTTCTCTGGCGATGATGCACTTTTTTGTTGTTGTTTTTAATACGGCGTGTTCTAAACGGCCGCCAGCGGCGTTGAAGGTGACGTCAGCATACGTAAATGCGTTTGAAGGGAAAAGGGCGAGGAGACGGGTCTGCCGTTGCAACTTCGCGTGGTACACACATCTCCGGGTGGAATCGATTCGATTAGAATCGATCTCCCTAATTGAATGTAAACGGGATGAGGGAATTGGTGCGTCTCTGGGACTGTATCACTCTCGCTCGCAAAGTTTGCTTTATTATTTTTTAACCATTATTTTGTGTTTATTTTTTCACGCTCTTCCGTGTACCCTCCGAAGCCGTTTTGGTTCGCCTCACTTTGCCCAAACGGGGGTGGCGGCGGCGCTTCGGGACTAAACTATCGATACATAAATTCGCCTCGGGATCGAGTTGGGAGATCCGGAAAAGACGGGCATCCCCCTTCTCGGAGCTTTGCAGTCAATGAGTCGTCCCGCTCGGGCGTCGAGGCAACGGCGCCGTACCTTCTCCGAGGGGTGCCGTGGATTATGCAGCGGGCCCCCGACGGCCCGGGGTGTTCGCGATCGGCAGTGTGACGTCGCCGCTGTAAATTATCTGCGCTCGCACAGCCGAGGGATTGCCGGAGATTAGGCACGGTTCGCAGAGCGTGAGCAGCCTGGGAGGAAGAACCGTTCGTCTGCTTCATTTTTATTCCGTGTCTCCTTTTTGCCGTTGCGGGGCAAGCGTCGTCAAGAAAGAGGCCGTTATTTCTTTTTTATTTTATTTTCCTTTATTTCTGCCGTTGAACATACACGGAGACAGCTTAACGTCCCATGATTTTGTCAGTTTTACTGCCGGCTCGTTCGGGAAGCAAGGAGAGCAGTTCTGTTTTACTTACACATATCAGCCGCCACGGGTCCGTAGCACCGATGAAATTGGGTTTGTTCAAGGATTGGACTTCAGAACGAGACGTCGTTAAATGCAGCTTTAGCTGGATGGGTTCTGAATTCTTAGATCTTGTTCCATTGGCCGCCTATAAGAGATTAAAAACACGGAGAAAGACTAACGTCCCTCTTTTGTCTCTCTCTCTCTCTCTCTCTCTCTCTTTTTCTTTCCTTATTTGCGCAGTGTGTTCGTCGATAACCTTATTTTTAAATTTCGCAGCGCTGATGTACGATTTGGAAGCTCGTACGTTTCGACGTCTCCCTGAGCTGTGCGCATCTTCGGGCGAATCTATCTGCGCGGCGACCGGGCAAGATCTTCGTTGATTTTTAATTTAAAAAATTTTCGTGGGTACTCGAGAGATTTTGAATGACATTCGGAGACTTTGTGGAGGACCCGAAAACCGCACAATCCTTCGTTTTGGCGAGCAGCCGCACTTTCGCTGACACACGAGGGTAACTATTCTGCTGAAATGCTCTTACGTTCAGAACTACAGGGAAGTAATTTCGCGATGAAGTGAGTAGATTGAAAGGTGTACTGTACCAAACATTGAGGTGTCCGTAATAAGTGGCGCACGATCTTTCCACGACCAAACAGCCGCCGATGCACACGCAACGAAATTGACGTCATGACCCCTCGCAGTGAACTGTGTGGGCTCCGGGGAAAAGGAGAATGAAGATATGCTTTTCATTGCTTTTCATCTCCACAGTGGGGTCTCTTGTAAAACGTAGGCGATTAATTGGTCGAACTACCCTAGTTACACTATCGCTCTTAACTGTCACTGAGCCAACGAAAGTTGACTCAATCGCGATCGGCCGAAGTTTCACGGCGGCGCCGACGGTCATTGAGCCGATAGCGATCATTGAGTTCAACTGAGCTGGCCTACCCCAGTTAACTGATGGGGGTCGCCCCAATGAGTGGCCTCAATAGAGCTCAAGATGGCGGCATCCGCCGCGTCGCCGCCCATGGCCACCGCCAGCGAAGCCCTTTCTATTTCGGAGGATTGGGGGAAGCGTCTAGAAAGTATCGTAGCAGCAAATATTGTTCGAAGAGGTATGATTCGGGGCCAGAGCAGCGGAGAACGATCACGGCACGTCGCGGAAGTCAAAGCTCCGCGAGGACGGCCATTGCGATGTCGGTACCGATAAGACTTTTGATATCTCTCTCTGGCTTGAATTCGTCTGAAACCTTCTGATCATCGTTCCTTTCCTCTAAAAACAAAAAAAAAAAAAAGTTAATTTTATTTTTTTAAGCGTCTATATTGAATGGAAAGTGCGCAAATAATTAATGTCGCATCACATAAGACAAAAAGTAATGTGACATCAGTTTTGGTTTCGTTTCGGTTTCAACTTGTGTCCCTTGACGCCCATCAAAAGTCAAAAAGTCAAATTGGACGTTTAGTGTTTATACAGCGTAAGGTCGGTCTGCCAGCATGGGGCGGCACTGGTTTACACTGTAGATAAGCAATTTGGCCAGTGCAGTGCGACTGCTAAGCTGGGGTCTTTAAAGGGGCGGTGCAATGATATTCAATTAAAATGTTTTTCACTTTACACGAGCTTACTGGCACTGGTGGGACTCGAGGATACTCGCACGCAACGCCACTGACCAAGAAACTCCTTTGTTGCGCTGTAATTTCGAGGACAAAACCGAGTGTTTTCATTCAATCTCTCCTTCGCAAAACCTGATGACGTAGCTGGGCGGTAGCAGTACCGCCCAGTGACGATATTTGAATGCGGCTCATAGATTGGACCCGAGCATGGCGTGGACACTCGATTTGGGCTCGTGATAATCAATAGCTCGAGAAGCATTCGGGTAGTGTCCAGTGTCCAATCGCTGCAATGACGACAACAGCCGAACCATAACAATGTCTGGAACTCAGCGCGTGTCCTGTGCCTTGCCAACCCCAGCGCATGGCTATGATCAACATTGGCGGCATATAATCGGCTCCAGATCACGTGGCCGCTTGTTCTGGCTGCGAGTTGAGGGGGTGAACTCTGATCGCTTCTCTTTAATTTTTTTCTGCGACTTCGATTGCGTGTGGTGAAAAACGAACGGGTATTTCAGAGGTCATTAACGTCAGGGATCCGTTCTAAGCGGTATTTGCGCAAAATACAAAAATCGTTGCATCGCCCCTTTAACGTGCCTCATGTAGTAGTGATACATGACCGCACGCCGGTACGATGCTCATCCAGATCGAAACGGGCAGGGGTGGGCAGGATCGCTGGGTTGGCTGGGTTGTGTAGCGCGACCTTTCGCTCCACGCGCGTTGAGCTGGGTGCCCACTCGGCCACCGATTCCCTCCTTGACGCTCACCTCAACCGGGTTTTGAGGCCTGTGTGCCGTGTAACACCGGGCAACTTACTTGAGTTCAATGACAGTTGGGAGATGCCCACGATCGTTGGCTTAATGACAGTTGAGAGCGCTAGTGTAGCTAGGGTATTAAAGGACGTAGCTTTTACTTGTGGAGATGAAAAGCCTGTCCTTGTTCTTCTTTCGCCCGAGAGGCCACCGTCATCTTAAAGGGGCCATGAAATTATTTTTCAACTTCTTCCTCCTTTGCTATCATTTTAGGCTCAAGAGCGAAATGAGAAATCACGCGGTCGTAACGTACCTGGGCACCGGTACGATTAAAGCCCCTTCATGTTTTAAAAGTAGTGCGAGGTGCGTCGATGCACAAGGCACGTGCAACCCTTGGGAAGATCATGGCGGCACAGCACAGCACAGCACTGCACTGAGCTAGATTTCAGACGCCATGTTCTTCCCAGAAGTGGCAGGCGGCACCTGTCTTGAGCATTTCGACAACAATGAATGGCGCCACCTTTCCCAGGATAGAGGGGCTTTAGGTACGATGACTCTAAGCTTCCACCGTCGTTTTAAATGCACCATGGAACTTCTCATTCGCAAGCGATGGTAAGCGCCGTCTGGGAACTCAGTGGCCACGAACACGAATTCAAATATTCGTCGACGAATTGATTGTTGACGGGCATATACGTCCGACTTACGCAGTGTTCGTGTCCGATGCGTGAGCTGGGGTCGGCTGACGTGCTTCGGGTACCGCGGATGTGTCACAGTGAAAGGCGGAAGGCTTTCGAAAGAAAGAAAGTTCGACATGGTCCGCCATATTTTAAAAAATTTGTACCGAAATGCAGGCTTTCGACTTTGTACCATCTCTCTTTCGGCACACTAAACGATGTGCGATTAGTGAGATTCCAATCTAAAATTATTTATCCCAGCCCAAATTTCACTTCATGACCCCTTTAAAGGGACACTGACAGGGTATTTATGTTCGCCAAGGTTTTTATTTGTGCATGACATATGAGCGCTCAACTACCCGACACGCGACACATTTGCGGCTCGAAATTCGTTTTCTTTCTGCCCGAAAACCGCCGATTGAGAACTGGCCGGTTTTGAGTCCTGCTCACTCTCTTCTTCGTGATCACGTGCCGTTTTCTATTATGGTCTAGACACAACCACCAAAGATAATCAGAGTTGTTGGTCATCGAAGGCACCCACTCAATTCTAAAAATAGACAAGAATACGATACCTTTTTTTTCCTTTGTGGCTTCTATACTCTGTTTCACCTTATGATGTACAGCAGGAAAGGCTACAAGCGCGAGCTCCTTGCTCTGGGGCACATCTCGGCGGCACAAGCTCTCGTGACTTAAGAGCGGCTGCCAACGCTATGAGCTCGCGCTTCTAGCCTTCGCTGCGGTACAACATAAGGTGAAACGGAGTATAGACTACTGCAGATACGTTAATAAAAAATGAAAAAAAAAATAAAGAAAGAAGGAAAGTTGCACAGCCACGTGACTTTGGCAACTTTCTGCTCTATGTTTTCTTCTTCCTTCCCAGTGCAGTTTCGGTATCGGTTTCAAGCAGTTGCGTTCTGTTTTTTATTGAAATTAAATGTTTGATTTAGCATCCCTTTAAGGCATTCGGGGAGACAACGATGAGTCGGTGGACGAGCGAAGCGACTATACTAAAATGATAAAGCGTAGTATGCGCGGTTGGCGTTTTGGGGCATAGAACACGTGGTATGCTACCTTAATACTAAAATAGATTTTTTTTTTAGCTCATTTGAATTCCTATGGCGCGCGCTCCACCACTAGCAAATGAAGCACGCGCAGTCTTAAGCGTTCGCCGTTAATCTCCTGAAAAGAAAAAAATAAACCAACAAAGAACGCCTTGAGCCATCAATGGAAGCAATAAAAACACCCGCGCCTGAAATTTTCCCGTTTTAATCGCAGCAGCCGCGCACTCAAGGCGCGGAGCTCGTTCTGGTCTTCTCGCCACTCCAGGGCTTATTTGGCACAGGGCGGAGGACCCCATGGCTCTTGCTGCGCCTGAACTGAGCTGGAGGAAACAAAAGCAGCCCGGGGTGAAGGAGGCGACGAATGCCAGGCAACGGGGGATCGGTGGCCGAGTGAGGCTAAGCGCACACTGAGAGCCACTCGATATGGCGGCGTAGCTGCCAGAGATAGCACACGCTTTCCCCGTGTGCCGCCTCTCACCGTGATTGGTCACACGCGTTACCATAGCAACGAGCTGAGCTGGCTCGGTTTCCTTAGCAACCGAGTGACTGCTCGTCACGTGATTTCGCAAGAGCCGTGATGTCACCGGTAAGATGGCAGCGCCCAGAGCTGGTGGATACGAGTTTGTTCGGTGCGCGGTAGTCGTAATGTGCCGCTGCTTGCCGACGATTTCGGGCTTTTTGTGCTCTCTGACACAGGTATAACGTGAAGATCTGAAAGAATGAGACTTTATACCTTTTCTGTGCAAGATCGCTCTGAATATTAGCACCTGTGTGACAGCATCAGTCATATCACCGTAGCGGTGCTCGGATTCCCGGATGTGTTCAAGGATTGATAAGACTTCTTGCATGCAATTTTCGCATACTCCTAGCCTTGTTTGAACGTTGGAATGTCTGAGAATCGATGCGAATTTTATGCGTCGCATGTTGGACCTTGGGGAAGTTGTTTCTGCCCCAGGTAACCGCGCAATCACAGAAGCTTTTAGCGAGGAAGCTCCTGCGATATTTACATCTTGTACTAATCAACGATTTTTATCATATAACTTTTAGGATAACATTTTCGCCTTTTCTAGCTTCCTTTGAATGTTGGAATTTTTAAGAATCGAAACGAAAGGTATGCGTCGTGTGTAGGGCCCAGGGAAGTTGTTTCAGTTCTAGCTCACCGAATAATCCCAGCAACTTTAAGCGAGGAAGCGCCTGCGATCTTTAACCTTTTGTACTAATCGACGATTTTACGAATTGACAGTTCTGAAGACTTTGATAAACGTGCTTTCGTTGCAATAGCTTGCACTTAATCGCAGTGTTTTTTTTGTTTTTTTTTCAAGTGACAAGCTGGCGTTTGCTTAAATGACGTATATGAAATGACCTTCTCTATAACAATGCATCAACACATACTATTAAACTTATATGCTCTGAGGTGTGTTCGTCTTTGTAATTAACCAGTTACAGACAATTATTTTTTAAGAGTGTAATATTTATTTTCTGTAGCTGGGCCCGTTTTGTGCTCGTTAATGTTCGCGTGCTATGATGTTATCATCATGTGTGCATGGTTCTAAATATCTTCTTTGCAATGCCTACAAAAGCCACAATGGCGTCAGCCGACCCCAGCTCACGCATTTGACACGAAAACTGCGTCACTCGGACGTATGCGCTCGTCAACAATCAATTCGTCGACGAATATTTAAATTTGCGTTCGTGGCCAATGAGTGCACATGAGTGCTCTTGCGAATGCCAAGTTCTATGGTGTGCCTAAAAAGCACGGTGGAAGATTGGGGTCATCGTACCGGTACCCTAGCATGTCATGACCGTGTGATTCCACTGTTCTCTTTTGAGTTGAGGATTAAAGCCAAGGAAGAAGAAGTTAAAAAAATCATTTCATGGCCCCTTTAACACGGGTATGCGTGCTACACCAGATTAAAATATTGACTTTTTGCATGCCGGTAAACCTCCAAACGACCACTTGGCCTGTCGGCAAGAACACCTCATCTCCGGCGTCCGTCTCTTTTGATGGTGTTGACGATCCTCTGTAGACCCCATGCTAGTCCTTCTTGGTTCAACCCCGTCGACTGTTCATCGCCCAAAACGAGGTTGAGACCGTCGTCGACGTCGCTCATCGCCAGTCGGTGAGATAATCTCGTCTTGAATGAATGATTGGGTCTTGAAGTATGGTGCTAAGCATACATTCTCTTACTATGGGGCGGTCGAGCAGCAGTCATGTCCCGAGGCAATAGTCCTGTCGTGGCCGGCGTAATCGGATTTTGTTCCATAGGAGCGATGTCCGAAAGTGCAAGTACGGTACGTTCGTCCCACGAAGCGGCCGCCATCCCGGCGGCGCGGAAAACCACTTGCCTTGTCCGCGCTCCTACGATACTCTAGCAGCTCTCGTCGCCCGACACTCCCCGGGCTGCAAATCGTCTCACTTCACGGAAGAAACAGGCACCGCTCCTCCAGAGGCCCGTGCCGTACCGCCATGCAAAGCATCTTTTAGGTCTTTTACCACCTTTCAATGAACGAATGGAGGTATCAGCTAGATAAAGGTTGCCGCCCAGCGTCGCTAGCAGTACGGTTGCCATGGCAACCCCCAGGCCCAAAATGGAGATCACTATAGGCGCTTCTGACGTCGTGCATCTAGATAATTTTACGTCGTGTCGCTACTCCTGGCAGCTTCGCTGCCATATAAAGTGGCTCTAGCTTGCCCCACCAGCTCGGAGCACGTGGAGCGAAAGCTCGCGCTGCAGAACCCAGGGATCCTGGGCTCAATCCCCACCCCTGCCCGTTTCGATCTGGATAAGCATCGTACCGGCATGCGGTCGTGTATCACTACTGCGTGGTGCACGTTAGAGACCCCGGCTAGCGGTTGTACCGCACTGGCTAAATTGCTTATCTACAGTGGGTAACAATGTCGCCATGTTCTGGCAGACTAAACTCCTGCTGTATAAATAACTAACGACTAATTTGTTTTGTTGTTTGTTTTGCCAGGCAACATCTTGGCGCTCGAGCGCGTCTCGGAGCGTTCGCTCGCTTGCAGTCCAAGAATTCCAAAGTTATTCTTTTTTTTCTTTTTTATGCCGTTTTACGACGAGAAGGTTGGGGAGAAAGTTCCCTAACGAGCTTTCTTCCCAAGCAAGCCCTACTCCCGTGTTGCCTTACGATGGACCGCGGTGGACGCTACGTGCCATCGAAGCCAATCCAATGCAGCGCTGAGCGTCACGTGAGCAACAGGAGGTGCGCAGTGACGGGCTGCCACACTCGCGGGACACGTTCAGAACGTTGGATCGCCTAGGATGGTACCGTAGCGTCCGCTGCGGTCCATCTTAAGATTGCCTTGAAAGTTCCGCGGTCGTTTATTTTTTCTTCTTTCTTTATTTTCTTTTCTTAATGATATTAACACGGAACGCGTCTATGAGGCACCACCGAGTGCGGCTGTTTCTGAGGGAGAAATGTTATGGCAGAAAAATATAGGGAGAAAAATTAGAAAACGAAGTCGGTTGAGCCAAGAAAAAGAGAGGAAGAAAGCACTGCGTTCCGTTTGCAGCGCGTTCGGAATGGGACAAGGGGTCTGTCCTGGCTCCAAAGGACCCTTTTTTTTTTCTTTTTTTTCGACGGCGAGATATCGGCGCCAATTTGTCTCGATTAGGCCGGCCAGCGCGGGCGTCGATGTCATGGATGGCCTGTCTGCGCTGTTTATCTCAATGAGGCTCGCCGCAATTCCCGTCGCCGTCCAATCTCGTGGTGCGCGACAGCTGGAGCTGCGCACACTTTCGTCCCGAGCCAGGCATCCTGCCGTTCCCTGCGCCGCCTCGTCCCATCCCGAACAACAGATCTGCTCGAGTTGCCAGAGATTGCCATGTCTCTGACAAATCGTCGTGCGGGCTCTTATTTACGCTCTCTGTATTGGTTGTTTTTCATTCGAGTCTTTTACACCAGCTATAAAACGGTCAACCCTCGCGACGGAGCGAGGTAGAATTTTTCTCAAATGCGTGTTTTACCTTATCTGTCCCCGCGAAAAAAGGTGAAGACAAGTGAGCAAACAATTACGAACAAACGAGTTTGAAGTATTTTAAGAGCACGCGAAAATATTTGTGGCTCAGTGGTTTCCACGCTTTTGACGCGTCGCCGAATGCTGTGTAAATTGGCCAAAGACGGAGTCGTACACGTTTGCTTTGCCACGACCACCACCATTCGAGACAAGAGACTCAAAGTTCCTGCTCGTGACTGGAAGTAGTAGAGGTCTTACAGTCCGCTTGAGTAAAACGAGGAGAGCAGGCAGCACTGACCCCAAGCGGTGGACGGTACGAGCCCCATGCGAATCCCGTTTCCCACTCCCGTGTACGAGCGCCAGGAAAAGGGGGGGGGGGCCGGGGCGGGGGGGGGGGGGTCGCTTACGTCGCCTTGCATAGGAGGTTCTCTCGTTAAAAGATGGCTTCCTGCGCATGAAAACCGGGCCCATAGTCCGTGTGTTCGTAAGCAGAAAACAGACATAATGTTAATTAAACGCATATGTATGCGCGCGTATGGACTACGTATGCAAGTTGTCAAATACAAAGCAGACATTTATTTGTCTTACTGGAAGTAACACAATCGTTTCGCCGCACTCGAGTCAAATGAAACATGTCGATGTTTTGTGATGGCGTGTGGCTCACAGCGTCTTTTGTTCTTTTGTCTCGCAGGTAAAGTGCTGCTCTCAAGGATCGCCTATGCGGTTTTCGCCAGCTGCCTGGTTCTGTGGGGTCGCCCAGGTCCAACAGTCTTTTTTCACCTCTTAAGAAAAAAAAAAAAAAGAAAGAAAAAGTTGCATTTTATTAGTTTCGTTTTGTGCGCGAGGTGCATTCGTCTTCGTGGCGCGAAGTAACCGAATAAAAAGCGGAGGAAGCGAAACACAGATTTTCTCGACATTCAAGGGGATTAAATTTTGTGACGGATGGAACTCCGGAAGCCAACGTGACGGGCGCTATCGCGTCGCCGCTTATTTCGCGCGTTCATTCATTTTAGGTCCGAAAAGCGCTTTAGGTCTTCGAAAAGCAACTTCGAGTTCTCAAGTCTTCCGTTGTTACGTCAAACATCGCCTTCGTAATAATGGGAAAGCGCCCTCACGTACAATCGTAGATCGCGACAAGCGTGTCTTCTTTCGTTTTTTTTTCTCGTCCGAGTACGGTTGATTTATTGCCCCCCTGCCTGATATTTCGCATCACGTATCTTTTCTCCGTCGGGCGGGAGCAGATCAAGGAGAAAATACGAGACGCCGTGGTGTATTTATCTTCCTCGGCGACAAATCTCAGATCTCCGGGGTTCGCATGCGATGACCGATTTGTGTCGCGGCTTCGCGGTGTCCCGTTTAACGTTCAACGTAACCTGGCCAATGGCGAAAGCTATACGGCCCAGCGAGCCAATAAGAGCGTTGAAGTAAAAGCACGTGACTATTGACGGAGACCACTTCTCCCGGAGAGATGCTGTATGCGACGCCGATTTTTGAGAGGCTCTTTCCTACCCTAAATAATCCCTTTTTTTTTTGTGTGTGTGTGTGTGTGTGGGGGGGGGGGGGTATTATAATACGCTTTCGTAAGGTTTTTGAGACAAAAAACAAGAAAACTTCAATGTTAGTGAATGAGTGACAAGGGCAGTGACCCTTTCATTCACTACCTGAATGGGGAAATTTTGCTTCGGTGTCACTATATGGTCAGGTCGCAGTCACAACCTAGGAGACATCCAAACACAGGCGCAGACTGCAAGCGCCCAAGTCATGACGCTTTCACGGCCATAATTGATTGGTTTATGCGATGACAGCACACGCACATAAAGACGACGGACGCTGTGACGTGGCGCCTTTTGCGCCGGTTGATTGACCCTACTGGCCCATGGCGTCGGCTGCGCTCTGAGCTATGACGAAACGAAGTATAGTAACGCTCTGTAAGAAGCTAAACTTTTTTTGTTTTTGGTTGCGGTTTTTAAAATAAAAATGGGCGGATAATGATTTTTTTTCTCTTTTCCCTCCAGACTCTGGAGTCCTTTGCTCACTGTTTCTCAACAGACCGCGCTTTCAAATGTTTGACATGAATGAGTCCGTGACGTAAAGTCACGGACATTTATAAAGTACTACCTTTTATTGTATAATCAATCAAGTGTGTGTGTGTGTGTGTGTGTGGGGGGGGGCACAAGAATAGTACAATACATTTCGAGTTCTCCCAGAACTAGCTCAGAGGGAAGAAAACAGAGCAAAGACCAATAACTATTTGAACACGATTAGAACCACGCAATGTTCGCAAATCTGAATAGGGTGTTTTTTGTTTCTTTTTCTTGTGGAGATTTGCGTTAGAAATGATCGTGGAGAAACCGCCTAATATATGCTCAGCTCAAAACGCTTAAAAAAAAAAAAAGTTTTTGATGGCGAATTTGCGTTTCGATTTCTCTCCGCTTCGTTTGTTCGGGGCTGCGATTTGCCCGAGGTTCACAGCGTCGGGGCCTGCCCTGCACCGATACATGCGGGTTCCCTTTCCGGTTTCCCGGATTGCAACCCGGGCAGTGTCTGGGGGTTCCTGGTGGGCGCGGACTCCTGGCGTGCTCTGCAGCGCCGGCCGGCTCGCCTCCAGCGACGCCTGTCCGGTTGCCCTGGTGCACCTTTCCCGGACGCCTGCGACACGCAGGGCACGCATCAAGGGGTTATGACACGAAAATTAAACGGATAGATTATTCTTGAAATGGGCAATGCTCATACACACAAAGTTGCGCGATTGTTAGAGCTCTGGTAATTGCAATAATCAATTTACTAAATTTATCATTTTCATTTGGCGACCAGGCAACCTGCCCAAGTTAGTCACACCATGTGTCCATACCGCGTGGCCATGAACGCTCTCTCTCATTCTAGGCGCCTCGCATGATCGCCAAGCTCGCCTCGCCGCGATACGACCAAAACCGCTCACACAACTCGCCAGCAACCCGAACGCTATTGCTCGCTCTCGCCCCGCCCGTCTGAGCGTTCCACCCTGCATGCGCCTGCGAGAACATTCCCTGGACGAAGTGTGACCACGGCAGGGTGCCTGTCCGTAACTCGCTCATCGCTGGAGCTGGTCGCCAGCGGATCGCAGTCAAACTCCAACAGCTTCCAACATCCGTTGATAGAAATCCCTCTCATCGCTGGTGCGATCAATGTCGGACACTTTGACAAGGCGAGCGATGCCGTAGACGTGATCGTCACGGACCGTATGCTCGAAACGCGGAAGGTAAACGAGGAAGCTGAAGCCCGAGACGCCAAAAGAGCCAAGTCTGTAAGTGCGTGCTAGGGGACGCCGTGCGGAGGCTGGTGACGTCGCCAGTCTCTCCAGCTCACGGCGGCCTATTTCTGAATGGGGCGGATCCGAGAAGCCCGCATATAAATCGATTTATCCACGAAACTATCGCGCCATTTTGCAAACAAATTTAACGCGAGTATAGGAACATACAATCGGTCCTATCAGTATACGTTATCTCGATATTTATTTTTGGTGTGTCGTAACCGCTTCAAGACCTCCTCAGCCGCTCCCCCCTGCCCTTTCAGACCTGACAATTTCTCCCGAAAAGTGGCACGTGAAAGTATCGACGTCCCTGATTGGCTAGCTGTCGACTTTAAACGTCTTCGAGTTGTCAGAGTAGCTCGTCCGTTGTCGAGTCGTACACGATCCGAGGTATTCGTGTCGCAGGGTCAGGTCAGGATCTAGGGAAAGTTAGGAAACAACTTGCCAGCAACACCGAAATTAGCGGAGAAAGTTGCCCCGTCTAGGCAACCTATGTGGCAAATAATGTGGCCCCTGATTGGCCTTCTTTCAAGCACGTCACGAACGCGCGTCCTTCAGCAAGACACACGGCGCGCGCGACTTCTTTTCTTACTCCACACGTTCCCCTGTGCCTCTAAACTCGTCAAACACAAAGTTAGGGCCGCAGTTGACGGAGCGCACCGATTGGCCTATCACGACGATGACTTCGAGCTTTTTTCGCCGACGTCCAATCGGCGCGCTTCGCGAACTTTCGGTTCCAACTTTGTGTTTGTACGAGTTTAGGGCCTCGAGTTTACGCTGTAAACCAGCGTAAACCAGAGATGGGGGGGGGGGGGGAGGGAGGAGGGGAGGGGAGGAGGAGGAGAGGCTAGGAGGAAAAAGGGAGGGGAAGCGTTCGTCTCCTGCCCACAAGTCGGGTTCATCTCACTCTGGGCGAGAACTGCGCTTTTATGGGTGTTTCAGCGAAGTCTTCTAAATATATCATAATACTTCGGAAACAATTTGCTAGATGCGGCGCTCATCAGGGACTGGAAAAATACGAACTATCTAGCTAGTTAACTAAGATTTACTAATTAACATTTTAATTAGTGGAACAAAAAACATTTGGTCTTAATTAAAATCGCTCGGCATAGTAGTTCTCGGCGTGTTTACATTTTTTTTAAACTCGCGTGTGGGAAGTCTTCTGGTGACGTTATTTTTGTTTTAGCGAATTAGGTGAATATGGCTGACTGATCAAACTTCATAAATTCCTCGAGCAGTCAAGACATCACACGCAGATATTATGACCATTTCGTTATTAATTGCAGGCAAAGTCGTTTTTTAAAGAGACATCTAAAAAAAAAAAAACGTTTCTTCAAACAGTTTTTGGTTGAGACACGTCAAAATCAAACAACTGAAATTTTCTCAGCTGGAAAAAAAAATTAGAGCGATATTGACGGCGAGAGATTTATTTGAAATTCTGGGCGCAAAGTCCATGACGTCACGCAATGGTCGTTCGCTCTTTCGACCTCAACGAGAGGGCCAAGCCGACCCACCTCTCCTCCACGCGCTCGATATGCCGAGAGAGAAAACAAGTGGAAAGGGGGTGCCTGCCGACTAAATCGCGTCTCGAGGGTCGCGGCATCAATATTGCTCTAGATTTATGTTTTGTTTTTTTCCTGTAAAATTCGTTTTTTGACACGTGTGTCCCTGCCAAACTGTTAGAAAAAATCTTTATATTTTGGGGGCTTTTCAAGACTTTTGAAGATCCTTTCCACTTTAGCATGTAGGGAATGCTGGACAGGAAGCGGCCTCCTCTCCAACGTTCGCTCTGCTAAAGTGAAAAGAGGGGGAAGAGTTTCTGCCCAGCTTTTAAACTTTTACTGTTTGACGGGCAATCCAAAGGTCTACGAAACGAACTCCCTTAAAATAAGAATGATTCAGTTTGCGATGTCGACTCTGTGCGTGCCGCTATGTGTGCCCCGGTTCTTCGAAGATTCGAAGAAGTTTCGCCGGAAGGTCTTTTAATTGCGCGTGAAAGGGAGGTTATAATGCATCTCCCAATGGAATGACCGTCAAACAAACACGGCTTTTGCAACAAAAACGCAAAAAGCAGGGGAAAAGAAAATTCCGAACGCAACTTAAGGGTATTCACACGAGGGAGAAATCCCGGGATTTCTCCACGACGAAAACGTCAGGCTTTGCGATGTGCAAAAGCCTCGCGTTTTCATCTCGTGATGCGCGCGTGCCGGGGAGAAATCCCCAGGATTTCTCCCTCGTGTGAATACCCGTGAAGGGACCGTTCTACTGGCTCACTTTCGCGAGCAATCTGAGCCGCGTGTGCAGCATACATTACGCGCGTCGCCATTTAGTCTAAAGATGAGGTGTCCACGTGACGTAAACAAAACTAATGCGGCTCTTTGTACGCGGACGGCAACCCCCGTTGCGACATTACTCAGAGCGGGCATGGACGCGAGGACAATGCGACCGGGTGAGCGCCCGCCGTAAGTGACCTGTTAGCATTGGCCGCTTGGCAGCATGACCCCGAGTGTCGCCTTCCGCCTACGTGATCCTGTGCCCCGTTTCACACGCAGTCTGCTCCGTTTAGAGTAGCAACGACCCTGACACTATAACCTTAGTGTGAATATTATATCCGACCGGAGTCGCGCGTGGTAGCTGTGCAGCGCGCATCGGTTGGGAAGTCACCTTGATGGTTGTTGGGAAGAGAGACTCATTAGCAAAATGTGGCCTGTTCTTTCGCGGCCGCCATTTTCACGGTGTACACGGCGGTGCTACGCTGGCCTTGATTTTGCGGACTTCCTTAATTGTACTTTTGGGTATTTGTGGCTTGGCTTTATTACATATTTATGTATCGTTCGGGTACTTTCTATAAGTGATATCTTCTATCTGGAGGGTTCAGACGTGGAAAAACTAGGAACACATGGAGTTTCATATACAGGGTATTTTTCCGGATAAAAGTAAAATGAATGTAAAATAACCTGGAAGATTTGAACGTCTGATTTTGTTCTCTGTTCTGCACGGCTGGCGTGACCTTTTCGAAAGCTTCCTGAAGACGAAGAAGAAAACAATGCGAGATGATTTCAGGTCGGAAACGATACCGGCATCCATCTCGACTATAATTGCGCCTCCAACACTCTGGTCACGTTCCGAACAATACCCAGAACAAGGCGGTGGTTTATAACAGTTCTCATTTTCAAGAGGGGATATCTGCAGAATCCTTAATCTTCGTAATAAAAATCAAATAAATTATGACCTCGTAATAAATATAGATATGTTTCCTTGCGTTGACACATCTAATCAAAACTTAACGAAATACGATGAAGAGTTCTGTGAGGTGTTAAACAAAATATGTTTAGAAGATAATTCGTAAAGACCGCATGCCCTTACCTTTTGACAGAACAGACCTGTTGCAAAACATGCAGCGCCCTATATGGCGCCGAAAGGAATTGTGGGAACTGACTGTATGAAACCAGCTGTAGGTGGCGACGGAGGCAACGCAGGCGAACGGGCTCTCTCTCCGCCCCCCCCCCCTTTCCATTTTTCTCTTTGTATCTCTCTCTGTATTGTGACGTAGTGGGTAGATGAAGCGGGAGAAAGGAGAGTACAGGAAGTTTCCGTAATTCGTTTCGCTTTTTTTTTTTTTTTTTACAGCTACTTTATGGGAGTCTAGGGATTCTGTAAATATTCCCAAAGAACATTGTTACAAATGGGAGGACAGTCAAGACTGGTTTACACAGCACCGTTTTCTTACGTTACGTATAACTCACCGAAACGTTCGTGTCTCGATTGTCGCGTGCCAGGCTATTTCTGCGATTTGCCTGAAAATTTGCTAAACACACGAACAAACGTCGCTGAAATAGTAATCCAAATATTAAGCAAAAAAAAATATTTCTCGAAGTTATTGAATTTGCAATTTTGAACCTCACCTTGTTCTTCAAAGTGAAAGTCTCTACTGGCAACAATGAAAAAGTGACGTCAGGGGAAGGCGGGGGTTCACTCTTTGGACTGTAGACTTTGTTCCTAACTGATTACAAGCAGTTTCATGGTGTCAAATGAATGCTTTGGAAGGTCGCCCTAAGCTCCCGCGCAGCAGCACGAAAGAAGTGCTCGGCATAGTCAATTTTTAGACTGCTCGATCAACCTGCGAGCCAGCCTTCCCCTGACGCCACGGCATTAAAAACCGCGGTTATATTTGAATGTTAGTTTTGGCATCATTTTCACGTGCCAATTTCAGAATAACTATTCTGAATTTCGTGATATTATAGCATACCGGAAAGGGTAAAGGCCGTGATTCGAAAATATAGCCGATTAGGTAGGTCAGAAAATCGCCGGAGTATCCCTTTTAATACGAAGCACAGATGTCCCGGTTACTTGTGGCGTAAGCAGACATAAGCTTTCGCGAGGTAACCTAGAAAAAGAGGCTGTATGGACCAGCCTTTAGGCCTGGTTCACACTTGCGAATCGGCGGGCGAATCTGCAAGAATTCGGCCGCCGGGCGTAGCGTCCACTGTGCATTACCGCAGCAGATTCCGCTTCGGCGGCAGCGGATTAGCTGTCAGTGTGAACGAGGCCTCAAGTGCAGCTAGTTGTCACTCCATTCATCGTCTTTTGATCCCTAAGAAGAAGTAGTTAAATATCTCTTAACCGCTCCGTGATCGGTAGTTTCGCCTATAGTTTTCGGAAAGGCCTCAAACCAAGAACCATTGTGAGTTGTGACACGACCTCGGCTTTTGAGGACGCGCGACGGAGTCCCCGACGTTGTGGGAGCACGGCCGCGTACGTTTTCCTGTCGGGTGCCTCGCTTGGCTCCAGCGAACGGCTCACGGCAATCCCGGTGGTACTCGAGCGAGTCGTCGTCCTCACCGTAGCAGGATTCCAGACCTGCCTCTTCGAAGACGTCTGCGCGTCGGCCACAAAACGAGAAAAGAAGTGGGTCGGGAATAACGTCCTTCGGCGAGAAGATCCCGTGTCGACCTGGTGCACGAACTCGCCTTGCGCGTTTGTCGTGCTTTACGCAACATTTTGCAACATGTAGTTTGCTACGTTGTTTTAAGCGTGGAATGCTCTTTAACGGAACCCCTATTCTTTAAAGTTTGTTCGTTTGTACATTTTCTCTGCGAAATTTAGCGGGGAAACTGACGTGACCTGGCGGGCTTATGCACAAACTCATTTTCCCGCTGAATTTAGGGGGAAATTGACGTCACATCACCTGTACACTAATTCAGCTTTTCCTCTGAATTTAGCGGTGAGATTCACGTCACGTGACTTGAACATTAATTAAATTTCCCCGCTAAATGTAGGGGGAAATTGATGTCACGTGGCCTACACACCAATTTAGTTTTCCGTTATAAATTTAGCGGGAAAAGTCCTGAGCAATAAGCTCGTCTTCACTCCTGAAACGACTGTTTACTGTCTTCTAATTAAATTTAAACGGTCGCTCCTTAAATGCTGCATTTCCTGCAATATAGCATGATATAGCACTTTCAAGATAAAACTTTCTGCCAATGTTTCTTTTTTCTCTTTTCTCCTTTTTTTTCTTATTGGCATGCTTCGTTTTCGGACAGGAATTAGATAATTATAATATTAATTGTGCCGCATCGCTGTGTCGTGATTTGTTAGTGAAAACTTACTATGGCGCCTTAAGGGCAGATATCGAAGTGGAATGATTGACTGACGTGGAACATGAAAAGGGCGCTAAAGAGATTTTTAAGTTCGCTTTGCAATTAAATCGACCTATGCGTTCTACAGGTCCTAAAATAAACCAAAAGTACGCTTTGTTTATAGCTAGACAGAGCCCTCCGCGGGTAACAGTTTGATCACCCGCATCCACAGACTTTGTATCCGCACTCGAACAGAATTCGCAATGTTCCTAAATTATATTATCCACATCCGCAGGCTTTCTATCCGCATCCGAACCGTATCCGCAAAATTCGGAACCGCATCCGACCCGCAATTCGTTCAATCGCGTTACAACATAAAATCGAGCGTTTAAAAAAATGAAACGTGTCTAATTTGTATCTTATACGCCGTTTATATCTTTGTAAAAGCTGAGTCAGAATATGATATGTCATTTTATCGTGTTTTTTTGTGTGTATTTGTATTATAAGCGATTATCCTTCTAGAGACACTTTGCGTCGCTGGAAAGATGACCGCAGTTATGAGATCATCGTAAGAGTCTGCGACATGCTACCCATAAGATGCGCTCTAATAAAAAAAATTCGTACGTTTTCGTTTGTAATATTTATTCTAAGCAGGCGCGTTTGTTCCAAACATGAAAATTATTACCGGACAGACCATTGTGTAATTTAAATTAGGTCAAACATTAAAAAAAAAAAACGTAGAAGAGGATAGACGGTCACTCACCCCATCGAAGTACTCGTATATACGTGGCGATCCGCCAGGTCGGATTCATTTTTTATCCGTATCCGCTAGTTTACTGCGGATATCCGCGGAAATGCAGAGCTATACGTTATAGCCTCTTTGAAGAGTATCCTACAATCTTAAGACAGTTGGTGCCGGCTAACCTCTCCTTTTAATTTTTTTTTATTTCTTGGTTTCTTGGTTGTCGTCTTTTCTTGTAAAACGGAATGTGATGATATCTTCTAATTTTATCTTCCTAAACACCCATCTTACTTCTAGCAACGAAGTAAGGAAAATACGAGGTCGGCTGAAACGAGCCGAGACATCGGCGCCTGTACCTAGCTAGCGAAACTTATCGTCAACGAACTAAATCTTCCTCGTGAAATCTCGAGAGGTAGCCCCGTTCCGGTAAAAATATTAAGACAGCATTCTTGAAATCTTCTAGGCCAGGCGCTGACACGGACGGGCGAGTGAAGCCGGGAGGCAAGTTGGCTGCCGCTATCGGCGAGGTGTCGCCACCGGCCATTGAAACCGGATAAAAGCAGAATGCAGGAGACACAGCTTGCACAATCGTGTTTGTCAATATTTTAATTTTTTTTTATTTGCTACGTTAGGTTTATTGGGCCTGTTTATTTTTGCTAGACGTTCATTTACGCGAAGATTATCCACTGTCTGATCGGCCGCCACCGTCACGGCATTTTCTAATCGCGACAGGTTGCGCCACCTCTCGAGAGGAGCACCAAACGTCGGCGCATGGCCTCCGAGATTGCCGGGGCGGGCCGGCCTCACTCTCTTCTCGTTTGCGTTCCAGCGTCCGTCGTTCTCCTTTTTCTCGGGAATGGAGCTGCCTCTTGAACTTTCACCAGGTTAGAGTGACTGTTAAAATTATCGTTGGATCGAAGTTTGTACTCGCGACGTGCACGCGCCAATTTTTGCCGGTTCATTTTACGCGGTGCAAATTCGTTCGGGCACACGGCCAAAATTACACGGGGGTTGCAGAAGCGAGGCATTTTAAGCCTGACTTTTATTACGTGTTTTGGTTGTCATAGCAACGCTTTCGTCGTGAAGAATCATAAGCGGTCGTAACTATAGCTGGATCCGGGAAAAGTAAAGACAAGCTCTCCGCATGGTCGCCGCATTGGTCTATGGAACGAGCAGTTTCTTCTGGACCGCTCCATTCTTGGTGAGCCGATCGAAATTCCCGGTGGCAGGTTGCTTTATGAAGACATTCATTCTAGACCCAGATTTTCTTGTCCACACACAAACCGGCGAAACAAGCGCACATCTTCATGCCGCCTCCAAGTGCGGCGTCAGTAGTTATCGGCATTCAAAAATAATTTGTCTTGAAATACGCAAGAATAACAATATATATGTGAGACAGTAGATAGTTATGTAGATAGGCATGATTGATAAGTTGACCGCATACACGGTGCCAAAGACACTTGTATCGACGAGGAATGCTGTTTGAACGATGATGCTCCATATAGGCAATTTGCAATGCTGTTTGGTTTGGAGCCATCAAGCGACCGAAGCAAGAAACATTGGGTATGTCTGGGAGTGGCGGCTGCATTGTTCAAACGTGAGCTATTACTCTAGTGGCGCCGCTTAGCCTTGTGTCTGAAGCAAGAAATACTGGGTAGGCCAGGAAGTCGTGACCGCATAACATACCAGTACGGCGGAAGCTACGGCTCTGGCGTGCCAGTCGGAACGTGACTACGTATCACCGGAGCGCGGTCTTACTGCGAAGAAGTATCAGACTCTTCGAAGCCGAAGAGTCTGATGCTCTTCGCAACGACTCGAGTCTGATATCGAAGCCGTCGGCACGCCATGTAAAGCTTATCGTTCACCCTTTGTCAAGTTAGAACGAGACAGGGTATAACCGTGGGCTCTCACTCTGCTGGTACCGCCTGGCTGTTGCCGACTGGCTATAGCAATCGTGGCTCGACTGGTTCAGAACAACCCTTTCGAAGATTTGAAAGGACCGAACCGGCGTTTGCCATGACAACAGAGACCGTTCAGCCAATCGCCTTGCGAGGTTTGGGCCGTCTGTATGTTAGTATCTGTGTCCGGCTAGCAGACGGGGAAGGCGATGGCGCTGCTTTTCCGGGATCCAGCTACTTTAGCCGCATCTAGAGACGGGAACTCGTTTTCAATTTCTGCGGATGCGCATAGCAGTCCAACTTTAATCAAACTTGGATCAAACTTAACGTTACAAAGTATATATATAAAAAAAGAAATTCGAACCTGGTTGAAGTCAAACCTCGGCAGGTTCGCGACATCGTAAAGGCCGTCGGTCACACTCAAAGATAAACTGCTGAAGTATACACTCCATTTCACATCAAACCGCAACCGACGCTATACGATGGAGCCAATCAATAGGCAGCGCCTAAAATGTATCCTTACGACGCACGTCTTTTTTTTAGTGTGCATGACGAGTTTAACTAATCGCACGCACATCAAAAGCCGATAAATCACGGGGCATTTACGGCGCGTGATTGGGTCAGCCGGTAATAGCGAGTGCACGAAGACGTCGAGCGCCATAACGGAACGCTTTTGGCGCTGCTTATTGATTGGCTCCATCGGATGCGAGACGTTCGAGAGGCCGTTGCGCATGGCGCGACGCTCACCGTCGGCCGAAGTGGCCAGCGTGACCAGCATGACGGTGAAGACGAGCATCACCAACCACGGGGTCATCGCGTTCCCGTCGACGTCGCCGAGCGGCTCGGCCCCAGATTCCGGCGACGCGTTGCCCTCGAGTTCGGCGAAGGCCTGGGCCATCCAGGGCCTGAGGGACGTCATGGCCGCCGGGAACCCCCGGGGTTCTGGGAGCTCCCCTACCCCGTCACGTGAAGCTGCATGTGCGTCGTCTTCGTCCTCTTTGCCCAGTTTCAGGAATCCAAAACAAGTCGGCCAGTCTGTGTTTTGTGCTATGTATGCAGATCACGGGTATCAAGGAGATAGCCTGGTTATGGTAGCCTGGTGCTCGGCATTCGAGGCACGCAGGTTTCGGTGACATGTACACAACGTAAGAAGACGGTATTGTGTGAATCAGCCTTCATAAAGACCCGTTCACACACTTGCGTTTGCTTCCGACCGAGATCATGAGATCTCTTATGCCCGACTGGCACTAGAGCGACGAACAGAAACAACCGGCACCGACGAGCAGCGAGCACATGCAGCATGCACGCCAAGGTATCTTTGGCGGGCTTGCAATCACTCGTGGTTACTTCACAAGCACCGGGAGACTGCAGCATGCTGCACGTGTTTTATGCTTGTCGGTGCTAGAACCACTAAATGAGCGTGTATAGACAAGTGTCTGCTCTGCTCCATGGGCGCCGCCATGTTTGTTTTTGCCGACGCCATGACAGAGTAGGGGGCTGCGCTTTTTGCGAGACTCCGTTTTTTAGAAACCTTCGCAGATATGGTAATGCAAGAACGTCTGAAATGGATAATCACGAAGCTCCAAGAAAAACTCCGATGCAACGAATCCTGTAAAAAGCAAAAATATTTTTATGCGCAGCCCCTCTCTTCACGAGAGCCTGCGTTTGAGATTATTATTTCCCATTTTTATCGCTGGGGGCGAGGTTTTCGGACACTGGTCTATAGACTACAATGTTCTATAGACAATTGCAAGCATATGGCACCCGAGTGGTGCCCCATGAGTGCAAGCACGTGCAGCTTGCGCGTGAACATAGCTTTGGCTCAGGAACATAGCTTTGGCTCAGGACGCCGCCAGCCACGACCCGGAGTGGTCCACGTAGTTCGACTCAAGCCGTTCTCCGCGCGTAGGACTGTGACGCTGCATGTTTATTTCATCTCATAGTATTCTTTTTTTTATTAGCCCTTTGTCTTTATTAGCCCTTTTTGTTTTCTTTTATAGTTGCATAGGTATGATGCGGCTTTGAAAGAGGGGGTATAATGCAACGCGCAGGGCCGAGCAAGCAGCGCCCGGTTACGGTATTCTAGAAGATTCGCGTTTATTCTTACTCCGGGCGTTATTCTTTTATCATTTCGCCCTTGTCTCTTGTTCTCGAGAGTGAGTGTCTGTTCATTCTCACCTCGAACGCTCGATACTCGAACCTTCTTGACTGAATTTTCGTGATGCCGACGCACACTAGCTATGGAGCGGCCCGCGCCCTCGTCGAGTCAGTCTCGCTCTCGCTTCCTCTTACGCCGCCAAATCGCGACCTGCTTTTCTGCTCTCTCGACGCTCGTTCCTTATTTTGTTTTGCATAAGTTCGCCGGGCGTCGGACTTTTTGTTGTTTTGTCAATGTACAAAGACGTACCCTCCCCCTCTCCACACACACACACGCACACACGAAAGCGCGCGCACATGCACACACATATTTTTTTGTTCCCGCAAGGTCGGCAGAGTTCCACTATGGCCCGGTATTTTCCAGTACGGGCAGCCCTCGACAGGCTTTCGGACACCACTTCACTTTACTCTCACCAAGGCTAAAAGGGTGATGGCGTCCCTGCACCGCCCTCGCCGAAGCCACGACAGTGAAAACGTTGTATCTCGACCATATCACACGGATATTAGAATGACTGCAGCGCAAGCCCAACTGCTTCTTGCATGATGCAAGTGTTGGAGCCCATTTCCAAACATACTTCACGGAACAGCAGTTTTTCCGTATTTAAGTGGTATGTTCTTGGGCTAGTTAGTGATTCATTGTATGGACTAAGATCGCTAAATAAAACGACGAACAAGTTAAGTACGACGACTACCGCAGAGGGCTACAACACTGGGCATCCGTCATCGCCTCTATTTCCGGTACTTCTCATTTTAGGCCTAGTGCGCTAATCGAACTCGAATGTCTTTCGGCACTACTCCCCCCCCCCCCCCCTTTTAAATGACTACGCGAGTCACGCGCGGGTCAAAAAACCGCGCTCCTGCTCGTGTCTCGTCGGAGAGCACCGCAGTCGAGAGCCTCTTCATGAATATATGCAAAGCATGAACGGGGCCCGGGCCGACGAGCGAACATGCCGCAAACAGGTCCCACACTCCATGTCCCCAAGGTCCATGAAGAAAGCACAGGGTATTCTGACAAAGCGATAGTGCCGCAGTGGCGAGAATCGCACTCCCTAGCTCCCAGATGATTGGCCTCATAATAAAAGGGCTTACCTCACACTTCCTTACGTAAAAAACCCTTTTCAAGATATTTTCTTGAATATAGCAAAACTAGAATTACTTGAGCGTCGCAGACCAGCTAGCACCCAACAATTCTGCGACGATCATCCAGATGACCGCCACTGATAGGCGCCAGTGCGCCCCCATGGGTTGTGAAAGTTGCGAATATTTGTAGGGAGCCTGAGACCACACCACTCCCGCTGAAAAGTAAAGGAATTACATCGGTACATACTGAACACTTTCCATCTCACAACAGATACCTGAGGTTGGACATGCCTCCAGCATCAATGCAACATTTTGATGACCGGCGCTTGTTAACAACTCCTTAACTCGGACACCTCCCTACACCCTAAAGAAAACATCAACCCGTCCTCACTTTAATAATCTGCACCAATATATAGCGCACACCACCAGAAAGGCAATAGGATGTCATAGACTCACCGGAGCCATAGCGAGCAAAGAGAAGCAAACTTTTTGTTTCGCGGGAATGCCTATGAGGGTTCTTGTGGCCGTTCTATAGCAAACCAGCGGTCTATACATGGTACG